>SNQJ01S0092490.1:307-14357 GCA_010110895.2 Picea sitchensis
TATATCAATGTAAAATACATACAATTTTTTTTTTGAATCAAAGGAGACACATGTCAAAAAAATGGTGTGTGCCCTGCATGAGGCCACATTCCCTTTTGTATTCGTTCTCGGTGGGAAAAATGGGCAACCCCTCATATCCTTAACTCTAAGAACAATGGATAAGGTTTTTTTTTCTTGGGTCTCTCCCTTTTATTTTATTGTTTTTAGGGTTATTATCCATTCTAGATCGAAAAATGTGGCCCTGTCTCCATGGTCAGCTGCTCAAAGCATGTGTCCATGGTTTCCAAGCCATCCCTTTATTCTCAACTCCTCATTTCTATGCATGTCGCGTAGGCTCCTCACTGCTCCTCCCAGGCTGTGCAAGATCCACACTACTATGCAAGCCGCATATGCTCCACACTGCTACGTAGGCCGCATAGACTCCTCATCGCTCCTTGCAGGGCTCATAAGTTCCACACAGTTGCGTGGGCCTCTTAGGATCCTCACGAATCCTGGAAGGCCAACCCTTTACTACTTGACTCCTCCTCTTTCATTTAGCCATCAGTGTACTCCTTTCAATCCTGCCCATTTATCCCTAAAGAAAAAACCTGCCAGTGTTCCTACTTCAGTTTCCGCCCCACTATTGTTTTAGTAGTTTTCCTCAAAGACACAATTGTTTCTGTGTCTTTTTTTTTGTGGGAATAGGGAAATCAAGGTCTTGCAATACTGACGAGAGAAAAAAAAATACAAATAAATTCCTACCTCATATGTAAAGCCTCCTCCCTTAGCAATGCCTATGAATCTCTGTGCATGGTCATGTTTTTGAAGAATGGGGTTGCAGTGCCATGGATGTGTCGAAGTTTGGGGCCATGGAACATGACAACCATGCTCTCATTCCCACAGGGGTGGGGTGGCCATAGGACGATCCCCTCCACTATATTGATACTTAACTTGAGCTAATGAAACCCTTCAATTAACCACTTTTTGACTTGAATCTATGTTCCCTTTTCTGATTGACAAGAAGTTCGCCCAAATCTTTTTTGTTCATCACTCTGCTAGGATGAGTGAACTCTCTCAACTTGATAAGGGTTATGTAAGGGTCATCCCTCACAGGTAAGGGAACTATCCCTAAAACTAACAACTCTTTCCCAGAACTAAGGTGTCATAGCATTTTTGTCACATTTTTAAAACTCTCTTTACATATTCAGGAGTTTCTTATAGATAATCCTTCATCTCGACTGTAAGTTTTTCTTGTTTTATTTGGACAATTTTAGTATTTTTCAAGTTGTTCATTTCACATGTATGTATACAATTTTTTTATTTTATTTGGAATATTCATGTGTAATATAATCATAAACTTTTTCATTTGAACTGTTATTTATCCTGGAGTTTGCTTAATTGTTGTGGTTCTTGATCTAGACTAGAACTAAAGATCAATTTTGTTTTTCATATTTAAGCCATTGCATGGATTTTTCTTATGGTTTGTTCATCATATATTTTTCAAAATATTGCAGAGTGGATGGAACTCTTACTACCTGTGTTTCGTTAATTGGAAGAAATTGGATTTATGAGTTCTAATTATTGTTTACATATATTTCATAATTAATTTTTTTATAAGGAAATATATTTGAATATGACTTTTGTTAATTATTAGTATGTGCAAGTGAGACTTCTCATGGGTGGTTAGAATAGGGAAGAGTCTCTTTTTTCCGATGCGCACTCCCTCCTTCAATATTTTTCTAGGTATTCTACTTAGGGTTCCAGGTCGTTTTTTTTTTTTTTTTTTCCTTTTTGAGAAAATTCAAAGGTTTTAGGATGTAGGTTGGGAGTTGTTTCAAGAAACAGTTTGCATAGTTATGGGGTGGTCAAGCCCTATGTTTCAGATTTGAAACCGGGTTCTAATACTATATGTAAATATGTTCCCAAGGCTTCATAGTTAAACTTTGAAGTTGTATTCTGGTTGACAATCTAAATTTCATGAAGTCTGAAATCTAAGTTCTCTCTCTTTGTTTTTAACAAGACAATAAAACCATAATCAATTACATGAMAACATTTCCATGAATACATAGTGAAATTTAATTCAAGCAAAGATAAATTATAATTTACCTCTTGAATAAGAAGGTTGTCCTAGTTGTTGTTGTCTGCTTTCTCTTGTTGTTGAGTGCCTTGTGTTGTTGAAATTGAAACTAATGGAAATTGTTTCCTCCGATCCAACTAGGAACAAATCCTCTTCGAATCCCTAGCTCCAAGAAATCACATTTCCTAGCCCACGAGCCCAAAATCACAACAACCATATCCACTAGTAAAAAACCCCAAAGAAATTATGCCTCCTTCCCTTTTCCCTCTTCTAGTTTATCCTTCCCCTCCAAAAACAAATATCCCCCTCTCCAAGTCCAACCCCCTCTTCCTTATCCTCCTCTCTCGAATCCTCCCCCCCATTAATTTCCCATCTACCTTATCTTTTGGCATTAATTCTTTACCTACCTTTAATAAAATAAAATAATCCCCTCCACTTTTTTGTTACATTACTTAGTTCAAAATAGTAACTAAATAAAATGGTAAAATCTAATTATTTCAATAATTAATTTACTTAGATAGATTAATGATTAAACAAATTTACTTTCAGTACATTAATGACTTGATTTACCTTAATTAATTATGATCATTAATTAATCTAATTGGTTTGTTACAATTGTACTATTGCATACAACCGATGGCTTTAACTTGTGCGGGAAGTTTGAACCACATGCCATATATAACATATGGTTTTGTAACCATATAAAATAACTAACGAATATGCCAAGGATTGCGGGGAATAGAACCCCAGACCTCTATTGTGTATAGCCAACAATTTAATCGTTGGGCCAAACCACCCATTTATTCCAGGATGCCTCTAAATTTTGCATTAAGTTTCCACTAATTTCGATGGAGGTTGGATGGGCTCGAGCCTATGCATGGGCACAGATCTCAATGCACATGCATTCCCGGGTATGCATGGATTATGACGTGTCACAATTTCCAATATAGGAAACATATTTCTAGGTCGTATGGATGTCTCAATTTTCGTGTTAGGAAGAGGTTAAATATGGTTGTCTCATAAAGCATGTCATGAGGTATATTGGTGAAATAAAGTCATGTTTATACTCATTTTTTATGATTTTTTGCAAGGATCATGAATTTGAGGTCTATTGTGTGATTTTAATTCATTTGTAAAATTCTTCACTCAATTTGTCATTAATGAACATTTAATGCATTGTTTTTCATGTCGAAGAGGGTGAAAATGAGCCAGTTTGGAAATTGGTCGACTTTATAGTCAAGTTTCTCATAATTTCGCAAGGATTTCAATGGTGAAGTTATTTTCTTGTTTTGAGCAATGGAATTTAAGATCATCCATTAAATTATCATATCAAACTAATCATTAGTTTATAATTTTTTGGGTAAAAAGAACATCATCAAAATTCTGCAAACCACCCCAATATGATCAGTAAATTATTCTGTATTAAGTTAGATATTGCATGTATATACTTAAATAAATAAGTAGTTTCTAAGGATTTATGGATCAAGGGAGCATTACAGAGGCCAAATGACATAGCCAAGAACTCATAGTGACCCTCATGAGTTTTGAATGCAGTCTTGGGAATGTCTTCTTCTTTCATATGAATCTAGTGGTAGTTAGAGTGGAGATCAATTTTGGTAAAATATTGAGCACAACTTAATCCATCCAAAAGGTCATAAATGACAGGAATGCAAAATTTGTCTTTGATGGTGAGTTTGTTGAGGGCGCGAAAATCATGACACATGCGCCAAGTACCTTATTTCTTGAGTATCATGCTTACTAGAGAAGAATAAGGGTTGGTATTGCGATATATGACAATGAATTCTAGAAATTCTTAAACAATATTCTCAATTTCATTCTTCTAGGTGAATGGATGACGATAAAGGCAGATATTTTGAGGAAGACTTCCCAGAACTAGAGGAATGGAATGGTCATGGACACCTTGATAAGGGGGGAGTCCCTTGGGGGTTTGAAACAAAGCTTGGTGTTGGGAAAGGATAGATTGGAGGCTAGGATGGAAAAAGGGTGTCATAATTGCCTGAATGGAATGAAGTTGGGAAATAATTCCAAAATGACCTTTTTCTGAGGAGATTTTCCATTCAGTGGGAACTAATGATCTCTGGTGACCCTGTTGTGATGCCTTGGAACTAGTGTTGTTGTCCCTCCTGCTGGAATTGCATGGTTAATTTATGGAAAACCATGGTGATAGGGTTGAGAGTGCATAACCATTCAACACCAAGTACAATGTCAAAACCACCCATGTAAATAGAAAACATATGAGTTTTCAGGTGGTACTGACCAATTTGTAGGAGCACATTTTCATTACCCACATTTCATGGAACCCCCATTGACAATCATGATTTGAAAATTATTAAATAGATGGATACAACAATTGACTTCTTGGGAAATGTATCAATGAATAAAACTATGGGTGTTGCCACTATCAACTAGAATGATGACATTCCGATTCTTAATATAGCCAATTAAGAAATTCAAAGTACCTTGAAAATTTTCTCTTTATAATGGTGTGTGCATACAATTTTTTCAATAACATCAAGACAATGCATCCATGATGATCCTTTGTTTTTAATGGTTTGGAGAAGTGTTGGATTGGGATTTACCCCCTCTATTATTTTATTTGTCTTTTTTAAAGGGATGAGGTGGAATAGGTCCATGCACTAGAATACATTTAATTTATAGAAGCATATGGAATGCAACTAATGTATAGGAAAATCAATGGATTGGGATTTACCCCCTCTATTATTTTATTTGTCTTTTTGTAAAGGGGTGATGTGGAATAGGTCCATGCACTAGAATACATTTAATTTATAGAAGTATATGGAATGTAATTAATGTATAGGAAAATCAATGGAATGGTGATTGAGAATAAGTCTATAAGAAGGCATGCTCATTGTTTGAGTTTGTTGTGGCTAGTTAGTTTCTTAGTTATCATTATGTTAGTGTGGGTACATTTTTTAGAACTATCTAGTCATGGTGGTGAATGAATTTTACATATGTAATATTTGTTGAATGATATGGATATTCTTAGTTTGACAACTATGGGTATACTAAAGTCCCCACTATAGACATTGGTGAGTATTGTAGATCATCGTGGATATTTAAAATTGTTTATTCATTATGTTGATATATGTTAACTATTACTATTCCTATTATTATGTCTTCTTATAGTTTGTTAAATATAGTTAAAAATTTTCTAATAAAAATAAATTACACTAATTTCCAATAAATTTTAATTATATTAAACATTATTTATATAACTTAATATGCTCACTCTAAGTAGAAATTAATGTATTTGGTGTTATGATGAGGAAAAATCCCACATTGGACACTCAATAATCCAACAAACCCTCATTATTATAACCAATTTATTCATGTAGAGACACACTCTACACAACACAATGACCAATAAACAAACAAATGAAAAATAGGAAACCAAATGACAAGCAATAAAGTTTCATATTCTAATAGGCAAGGCACCTTATTAATTAGGATAAAAACATAGGAGTGTTGACATATTAACACTTAGAATTCAAAATCTAGCAAAGATGACACAAAAGAAAAAGAAAAACCATAAATAAGAAATACATTACTATAATCAATAAACTCAATTATAAACTTTGCACTAATGAAACACGCATCAAAGTGTTAATGAACCATAGAGTTATGAATAATCATATGGAAGGGAAGTATTGTGAAAATCAATGGAATATAAGATGGTGTTGACATATTAACACCTAGAATTCAAAAGCTTGCAAACTTGCAAAGAGGACACAAAATGAAAAAACATAAATAAGAAACATATTAATATAATCAATAAACTATGTACTAAGGAAACAAGTATTGGAATAAGCATCAAGTGTTGATGAACCGTTGATGGACCATAGAGTTATAAATAATCATCTAAAGAGAAAGTATGGTGAAAATCAATGGAGTCTAAGATGAACTCATTTTAGGAGGATATGACATAAAATCTATCACATTTCACTACAAATAAGAAGGTAATTAAATGAAGATGGATCTATAAGACCATGTTTAAGTGTGATTTCACATTGGATAAAACTGAAGAGTGATTATTATCTAAAGGTTATGTATTAAATCAATTAGGCAGGGAGTATGAGAAAACCTTCACTCTAGTCATAAATGAATATAGTCTAAGTTGTACTCTCACTTCCAACTAAGTTTCCATGGATCACATTAAATGGATTTTAAGAGTGTTGTTTTGAACTAATGCATCAAGGAATAAGTATAAATGGAGTAGCCATTAGTATCTATGCATCCTAGAAAGAAGAATGTGATCTATAAATTACACAAAATATTATATGAACAAAAACAAGCATTGGAATCTTGATCAATTTGTTTATATGGGGAATAATAGCATGATAAACATGAAGTTTGATCCAATTCAAATTGCAAATTGATGAGTGATTCGAAGATGTTGGATTTATATGAAGTTTTGAAAATCATTATATGTATATGAATATGACTCAAGATGACGACTTATTACTAATCATTTTGTTTATCAATGATTTTATCAATATAGGTCTCATTAGGTATCATTGAACCTTGAGTTGTAGTAGTGAAAGGATATATTATGTACACATTAATATGTCATATTTTGGAATATAATGTTACTCTCTTGGGATGGAAGTTTGGAAAACTTGTATAGGGATTTCTTGTCTTAAACGAGATATTCAAGTGTCCTAATCAAGAAATTTCAAATATCAAACTGTAAAACATGTGATACTCAAATGGAGCCTAATATGAATCTCATAAAGGATGAAAGAAGACAATCAGATCTAGTGAGACCTTGTGTAAACATTTATCAGGGATATTGATTTAATTGAGCATTTCTTAGCCTAATATAAGTTATTCATTTGGAGTAGATACATGGAAAATTTCACACATTGAGTTGGATTGTATTAGAGTATTCATTGTGCTATAGAGATTTAACAATAGTTAGATTCACGTATTTTGATTGAGTGAGATGCATGAATGATTTTAGTCCACATCTTATTTTATTTTTTTTAATTTTTCAATGGTTTTAGCTTTATCTAAACTCTACCACAAGTCATCATAGTAGCCAAAATGGCACCTAACTAAGACTCATCCACTTATCCTTAGAAAACAAAATGCTTTCCTCCAAAAGAAAATTATACACATATTTCAAACCATGATGTCATCAACACCAACACCCTTGTTCCCACGACAATGCATTTCCCAATTATGCAAAAACCATGGACATAAAATAAATTTGATAAAATAAATATCCAACAAAAACTTGAAAACCATGAGGTAGGTGGACAATACAACATGGTATTATGACTTTGATGTCTTTCTTCATACTAAAGATAGCATTGCACTGGATACTCCAAGAGAAAAACTATAACTATTATATGAGGAGGCTAAGACAATTGTGAACATTTCTTATGAAAAATATTAATCTTTCCAATCCCAACAAGACTTACAAAATCTTGAGAGGATGAACTAATATATTTAGTAGCAATGTGGGAGAAAATGATTTCCACGTACATGGGAGAATTTCCACCAAAGAAAGTACCTAAGATAGGGGATATATCCATGCCAATTAAACACTTCTCCAAACCCTTRAAAAGAAAGGAACCTCATGGATCCCTTGTATTGATGCTATTGACAAAATGGATCCCTTGCACAAAATCCTATAAAGAGAAAATGTTCAATATACTTTTAATTTCCGGTTATTAATGTAGATAATCTTCTTATCATGGATTGTTGTGGAAATTTGCAATTGTTTATTTATTATATTGATATATAAGATAGGTGCTAATATTATTAGTATTATGCCGTGATTGATATATTAAGTGTACTTTGACATTTGCAAATAAGTGTGTTCTAACAAGCATGCCTAATAAGTAATTTCTTATGTTAATTTTATCTTTGTAAGTTAATGTCTTCAAACTAGACATTAGTTAATGCATTACTTATTTTTGTATGTGTATGATGAGGAAAATCCTATAATGGAAAATTAGTAAGTGCAACAATCTAATCATCTCCTCATTGTTAGTCCATATCGTAGGCATAGAGGGACTATAGCGATCGATAATTCGTTGACTACATATTAGTTTGTTCTTTGACCATAAAATTTGCATAATATCTATTTTTGGAGCTAGGGAATTAAAAACATATATCTTTATATAATAAAAAGTACCATATATGTACTAATATGATTGGATAAGAGATTGGAGGTCTTATTGTCAGCTTCGCTATTCCCAATGTTTTATATGGAAACATATCCAAACTTTTTATTGTATACAGTCTTTTTGAATAATATATTCTTCCTATGTATTGCTTGAAGGTGGATTAATGCTAGCATTAGTTCGAATGTTTGTATTAGCATTTTATGCTAGCTGAATATATCCGTAAGTTTTATTTTTATTAATCATATTGAAATGTTTTGATATCCAAGCTTTATAGTGATTGAGAATTCCAGAGTTTATAATGTCCTTCCTGCATGTATTTGTATTGAAATATATTGACACTTTTTTTGAGAGGCTTCAATAGGCCTGACAGCTTAAATGTTTACATGATGCAAGGTCCTCCAACAGGCTTGAAAGATTCAATGTTTGCATATTGCAAGGTCCTTAGACAGCCTGACAACCTTAAATGTTTATCTAAATATGCTTCTCAGAGTACATGTTTCCTTGAAATTTTCCATAAAATGTTGCAGTGGTTTTGTACAGTGTTGTTGTCCATCGCCAGTTGAATAGGCATTGTATGTTTCATCCTTCTTCTACCTTTGTAATGTAATTTTGTCATCATTGAAGCTACATACATTGTTTATTGGTTCGTTCAGTGCTTCTTCTTCGCTGGTTCGTCGATTGCTACTTGTTGTTGTTTCATTCGCAATTCCACCTGTGCTTTTGCATTTCATCATTTCAGAGTAAGTTTCCATGCCATAGTTTCATTTTGTATTCCTTGTTTGTTGTTCATTGTTTGCAGTTTGTAGGTAATAATGCTTTTGTATTTGTAGTGGCATGTTCATCGTATGTTTTCGGTTCCTTCTGTGCTTCGGCTGCATTGTTCGTAATTGTTGGAGATACATATGTTGTTTACTGGTTCGGTGGTTCTTGTTGGTTCGGTGGTTCGTGGGTTGTTGGTTGTGTTTGTTTGGCTTGAGTTTATGCTTTGGGGCCCTGGGGTGTAGTTCGTCATGTTCGTGCTTTCTCGCTAGTTTGGTGCTTGTTGTTTTATTTTGTTTGATTTGGCCTTGCAGGGTTGGGGTCCAGCGCCGGTGGTAGGAGCTATTTTTTTTATTTGGATTATTGTTGTTTTTGGGGCGCTTTATGGTGTTCAGTGCCCCTGCACCGACGAGTCGACATGCAGTTGTGTTATTTTCTCTATCTACCGAGGTCAATATCTATTCTTCTGTGCGATTTTGCTAATGATTCAACGCTGGCATGAAAGAAAATAGTTGCATGCAAAATTGTTCGAGAATTACATGTGAAATTGCAATATTTGTTGTTTTTTGTTAGGATAAAGAATATGAAGGCTACATTTATAAATCGTGTATGGTCAAATGTGCCCATATGACATTACATGTTCTTTTTCCTCTACAAAGACTAGTGTGTGCATGATACAATTTGTGTTGTACTTGAGATTTGATATGTACAACAAATATTCTACAAGATTATATTTCTTTGTCTGGAAGCATGTCTGGGTAGTTTGCCATGGAAAACCAAAATCTTGTATCATGGGCACAAGAGTCTATGTAGAGGATAGAGAACATGTATTTCCATCGATGGAAGAATATCTAGATAATTTTCCATAGAAAACCATAAATCGTTTAGCTACAGCCATGCAATTTCGTAATATTTTGTGGCTTGTAATATATTTTGGGCATGGAAAAAAAATTACACATTTGCAGCTATGGATGGAGAAGCGCAAAGGTTCATGTTTTTTCCTATCTTTTAGACTATTCGTTGACTCTCTTTTACTGTATGTACATGTTTCTTGTTCTCCGGTGCATACCAGCTTCCATTCATGTTAATTGTATTTTGTGTGTTCCCACATTCAAACAAACAGAATAGCTGGAGAAAATGATGGAGTGTTGACTGCATCGGTTGAAGAGGATATAGAAAGGTGCATGTTTATACTGTTATTTCATATTGCATTGTTTTGTATTTCATTTATTTTTTGTATATGTGTTCTCCTAGTTTATTATGTGTACATTTTGTGTGCCTTCCTACATGGTAACTTATCTTGATTACATGCCTTCTTGCATACTAACTTGTTTTATGTCCGTTGTGTTTTCACTACATTGCTACATTTAAACAGACATAATGCATGGAGATGACGATGGGCTCTTTCGCAGGTAAATAGCCATGTTTCTCTTTATTTTACATGTCTATCTTCATTATAAGTTATCTTCATTACATGCCTTCATGCATACTAACCTACTTCATGTCCATTGTGTTTTCACTGCATTGTTGCATTTAAAGAAACATAATGGCTAGAGAGAACGATGGACTCTTTGGTAGGTAAATAGACATGTTTCTCTTTCTTTTAGATGTTTGTATTCATACTAACTTTCCTTCATGTCCATTTCATATTCGACGTTTCTACCTTGGAAAAAACAGGTTGGTTGGATAGGAATATGAATTGTTTTGTGCAACAATAGAGGGTTCTGTGGTACAATCTTCTAAAAGGTATACCAATTGTGCTGGTAAATTAAATATACAAACCGGGTGGGTGCATATAACATTTGTTAGGATATTTAGACACTTAGGAGTTAGTTAAGATATACTTGGTCTATTGTGTCATTAGGTAAAAGTGTGTTTTCTAGTGTGTTTCTTTAGTATGAATTAGTATGGATTTGTAGTTAGGAAAACCGACGGTCACGATATGTTCCTAACATAGAGTGATCCGACAGTTCATACTCTCCTCAATCTTAACGACCATTGATCTGTGGCTTAACACCTGATTGGTCCATGATCTCTATTTAAAGAGAATGGAGGATCATTTGCCGATGATCGATTGTGAGAATCTCTCTTGTAAAATATCTCTGTAATCTTTTTCTTTGCATTAATAAACTGCTCCAAGTGGTTGTGTTAGTTGGGGCCGTGGATGTTTCTCCATAGGGGTTTTACCACATGAAAACATTGGTGTTTTGATATTTGATCTGGTTATGTGAGTAGTTACTGAAGTTGTTCGTTCTTTGTTGGAATACCTGTGTTGTCGAACATGGTATCAGAGCCTGTTTAAAGACCCGCTCCTGTTGTAGATCGAGATCGTGAAGCCAAATTGTCTTATCTCCAGTTTCTGTCATTTTAATACATTTCTAGGCTAAGAGGATTGTTCCATTGTGTCTGGATCACTCGTTTCATTCATGAACACTTTTTGTTTCACTCAAAAAGGTTTTTGTTTCCCCAAGATACGACCATTACAGTGAGATCCAAAGGTATAAAGTTTGAATACACATTTTTTCAATTTTTTGCAGAGAAGTATTTTGGTTTTATTCCGGTTTTGTATTTTTTATTTTTGGGTTTCTACTCTTTTAGATCTGTGTATGATCTTTTCCCCGTTCCCTGTGTGATCTCAGAAAATCAAAACTAGATAGGAAAAATGTGCATCTTCTGGGTAAGCTAACCGAGATCTAACCCTTGTTGTCATCGAGAAGAAAAACTTTTTTCTTTTGTTAAAAGAGTTTTTCTTAGCACGCTCTCCAAGGCTGTCAACAACAACAACAATCCTTCTTTTGAACATTACAATATGTTTTGCTAGACCATTTGGTTAAAAGTTGCCTTATTAAGTAAGAGGTCTTGAGTTCAAGTCTCTCTTTTGTTATTTTTTTTGAAAAAGTTCATGCTAAAATTGTAAAGTGTATTTCACTTAAAGTATAAAAGTGAATCACTATAAGTAGATTTAATATTTTATTTTAGAGTTATTTATTTTTCCTACATCTTTTATTTGTAAAAGTGAGCCCCACTTCTCTTCATAAAAGTGGGTCACTTCATAAAACAACTTACACTACCATGTGATCCTTTGGTTGCCGTTTATGCCTTTTTTTAAAAGGGCATAACTCTCACATCCGAAGTTCATTTTCAGTGCTGTTTTTTTTTAAACTACATAAATTTTCAAGCTCTTTCCATTCAAATCATCAGTTTCAGTTTTTAAATCAGTATTATCTACATATTTAATATGGCTTCTACAAGTAATTTCTTACTTACCAGTACCAACTACTTCCAATGGAAATACCATATGGAGGATTTATTAAGAAGTAAAGGCTTGTACCAGATTACCTTGGGAAAGGAAATAGCACCCATTGATGCTGATAAGAAATCCAAATGAGATAATAGGAATGATGAAGCACGTGGATTAATCAGAATGTCCATCTCTCTTGATTTAAGGTTCCACCTTCAATCAATTGATAAACCCAAAGAAGCTTGGGAAAATATTGAATCTGTGTTTGGTAAACACAATATTATTCGAGCACAACAATTAGAAAATCAAGTACTAACTTTGAGTCCAAGTGATTTTCTTGCATTGAAGACTATCTATCTAAGTTTAAAACACTCAGAACTTTATGTGAAGAATGTAAGATAAATATAGACGAAGATCGTTGCATCTATCTTATTATTTCTAAGCTAGGTAGTGCATATTCTATGTTTGTATCGACCTTTTATACCATACAAGAGGTTGTAGGGGAAGCTTATCAAAAACCCAGTCTTGAGAACTTTTGTGATTCTTTTATTAGAGAGAAAAATAAGCTAGTACAACTTAGAGTGATCAACACTGCAGGTACCTCCAACAAATCCTTAGTTGTCCATCAAAAAGATAAACCCAAGAATCCCAAGAAGCAACATCCTCACCACAAAAACAAGCAATATAAGGGTCCCAAACCCACTCAAACAACTTTTTCTCCTAATGGAGACAAATGAGCAAAATATAAAAATAAGAATACTAACAGACATTGCAACTTTTGTGATAAAGATGGTCATGATAAGTCCAAATGTTTCAAGAAGATGGCATCTTTAGAAGCAACGATGAAGAAGCACAACATCAATATTGATTCTACTTCTTCTTCTTCGTCTCATGGACATGCACTTTCTTCTTCTGGTTTCTCCTTCAATACACCTTCTACTTATACTTCTGATAAGTGGCTTATTGATTCTGGAGAATCTTATCATATGGATAAGGATAGAGACGTATTTTCTACTCTAAATGAATGTAACACCAAGAAAATATTTGTTGGTGATGATAGATCTCTTAGTGTTGAAGGATCTGGAATAGTACAAGTTGAAAATGGCCATTTCAATGATGTATTATGTGTTCCAAGTCTTTCTTGTAACCTTCTATCAGTACATCAAATCACTCATTCAGGTGAAGGTAAAACCGTAGAGTTTTCACCTCACCAAGTTGTAATCAAGGATCTAAAAGATCCTAATCATGTTATTGAAACTAGAATTCCTGATGATATTACCAGGTTGTACAAGTTTGACAAATTTGGGTCATCATCTTTTTCATTAGTTTTTATTGCTCATAGCGATGACTTGAGCAAACTTTGGCATGAGTGGTTTGATCATCTAAACTATCTCTCATTGCAGCAACTATGTAATCAATAGATGGTGACTAGTCTTCCTCTTGTTTCATGCAAAAATGGTGTTTGTGTCGGTTGTGTTCTCAGCAAACATCATCGAGAAAATTTTGAAAAATGTGCCTCTTGGCATGCCTTGGGTCCTTTGCAGCTTGTTCATAATGATTTGTGTGGTCCACTTTCTTCTCCCTCTTTTTCTGGGTTCAAGTATTTCTTAAATTTCATTGATGACTTTTCCAGATGTACTTGGGTTTACTTTTTAAAACTTAAGAGTGAAGCTTTTGACAAGTTTTTGGCCAATAAGGCCCTTGTAGAAAAGCAATCTGGACATCAAATTCAAAGGTTAAGAACAGATAATGGAGGCGAATATGTGAACAATAATTTTACAATTTGTTGCACTACACAAGGAATCCAAATACAACACA
>SNQJ01S0092492.1:34749-51643 GCA_010110895.2 Picea sitchensis
CTCTATCGATGTGATAGAAGCAGGGTAATTGTGCTCCCCCCCTCCATGGTTTTCAAAACCATAGAGACCCTGACACTTGCGACACTTGGCATCATGGTAGTATGCTTCCCTGACACTTGCGACACTTGTGAGCAAAGTGTGACACTTGCGACACTTGTAATGACGACACTTGCGACACTATCAAAGTGAGTATTTTTTATGTGTAACACTATTCTCTTGACTATTATTATTATTTTTGTTGTTCTTATAACCATATCTTTGATCATTTTTATAATGGTTCTTTCCATAAGGTCTACAATGTAATGCTTTATGCCCAAAATTATTGCAAGAAAAGAAATAGCCAAGAAAGAGATGTTGATACCTTTTTTGGCGAGTTCTTCTTGTAGTTGTATTCCTATATCATTTTATTTTGAAGGGAGAACATATCTTTGTTGATTAGAAACAATTCTTTACCTTGTCTTCTTTCTTTTTAAAGGAGCTTTGAAGAGAAACTGCATAATTTTTTGGATTTTTTTCAGTTTCTTGGGATGTAGAGTTAGATCCTTTGTTAGAATTATTTTGATCATAACCAAGTCCTATATTATTGCTTGATGACCTTTGACTGTTAAGAATATCATCCAAGATTCTTGAACTGTTTTCAAATCTTGATTGTTTGTTTATTTTCTCAAGTTCTCTTTTAAAAAAAACAATTTCAGCCTCTAGCTTTTCACAGTCTCGTTGCTTTTCACTGAGTTGGTTACTTAATACTTCTTCAATTCTTTTGGTTTCTTGGAGTTCATTCTTCAATTCAATAATGATTTGTTTTGTTTCCTTGATGGATTTTGTGTTGGACACACCTACCACACTTAGAGGGGGGGTGAATGAGTGTGGGGCTCTTTTTCCCAAAGCTTCCCTCTTTACATACAACTCCTTAGTTAACATTCAACATTTACTCATTAACCATTGTTGTCATTTATAACCAGTTAGATGTGAACATATATCAACAATATATCATCAGCATATATCAACAATATATCATCAACAAGTCATTACCATAAGGAACACAAAGAACACAAGATGTATGTACAATTTTTCTTTTTATTATGGACAACAATCCAGGGGTTTTCCAGCAAAAACTTAATAGAGTACAACTCTACAAGAGAACCAGCTCTATAATGCAAGAATCATTTACACCCTCAAAACCAATTGAGATGAGGAAAAAATCATCAATAGATATCAATATGTCAACAGGTACGTGACCTGTCAGTAGTGCAACGAGCATGTGTACGCGCCCTGGCTCACTACAGCCTGCATATGCACGCGTCCAGTGTATACAAAAACCTGCATATACCTTCTGAGATGTTAGGGTTTGTCCTTCAATATCAACTCATATTCTATGCAATAAATATATCATTCTTTTCTATCTCTGACTGTCCAATATGACCACCATCCAGTCACAAAATCTCCAAGCTCTCCAATAGCGTGCTCATGCTCCACAATAAATCAATATGAATGATATCTCAAACATGTATAAACAACTAGTATACCATATCAATCATGTCACCACTGAATCTAAAGAGTAATCATCCAAACTGAACCACAACATAGAAGCCATATCAAGAATTCCCTAAGAATTCACAACACATCAAACAACAGTATACATCAAGATAATAGTGTAACCATACCAATGTCTCAATGATAGATATGATCCAATATAATGCAGATCTGGAACCTACTTCATCATCCAAGAGCTTGGCACCAGATGAAACACAATTCTTCATCATTCCATCCATTGTACACACCTTGTCCTCATACAACCCGCGTGTGTACGTGCCCTGGCCCATTACAGCCCGCGTATACCTCAGAAACTAGGGTTTTCTGAAGCTCCGAGACTTTTGCCGTCAAGATCTCCGACATTGTCGAAACTTTGATGCATCCATGAGATCCTCCAGATGGAAAGATACCTTTTCCATTGATGACAAAGGGGGAGAGATTTATCAAATGCAGAGGACAGAGGCATGGTTCTAGGGGGAGCAGATTTATAGGATACAGAGGACAGAGGCATGGTTCCAAGGGGAGCATGAGTGAGGCATGGTTCTAGGGGGAGATATGATTTCAATATTGCATCAGAGTGTTGCCATCAATTCCAAAGGGGGATATTGTTGATTAAGGTTAGTTGTCATTGATGTCAACCCTTGAAGAAAGATCTGTGGCACAAGGTTTGGGTAATGGACCCAATATTGTTTGATGTAAAGATGACTCATTATTGTCTTGTCGTGGTTGATAAGAAGTAAAAATGGATGAACTCCAAAGTGATCCCCTTATGGTGAAATCCCTCATGGGAAGACGCTTTGCGGAGTGAGAGAACCCATGCTTATTTGAAGAATAATGAGATGAAGGACAGTGAATTTGTGAGTGAAAATATCCTAGATAGATAGTGTTTTTCATGTCATTTACGGTGGTATGTGGAACGCCACATAACTCCTCACGGTTAGAGAGTTATGACCATATGAAGTTGGAGAACCCTCTTGAGTCTTATAGAAGCCCCCAAGAGTCAAAGTGCTTTGCAAAAAGAAATTATTTTAAATGAAGAAGCCCTAAAATAAGGAAAGTGTAAGGCTACATGAAGATATAAATAAGAGACAAGGCTCACTCATAAAAACACACTTGTACATATTGTATATATATTTTCTTGTGTAAATACTTGTGGATACATCTGAAGTGGCGAACGTATGAGGTAGCACAAAGGGTTGACGAAAAAATTCTCGGATTCACAGAAAACCCTATTTTATGATGCATACGTGGGTTGTCTGTGTATAGGGTGTGTATGTACGCGGGTTGGCTGTGTATATGGTGAGTATGCACATGGGCTGGTTGTGTATATGGTGAGTATGTACACGAGCTGACTATGTATAGGGTGAGTACATGTTGATAAAGCCATGAAACTTGAGAAGATGAAGGTGCAGAGGTTCTAGATTCTGAGATCAAGCTCCCAAGAAGGTCTAGAGTGCTCAAATACATCAGATCCATCCATTGGTTCAAAAGGTATGTCTTATTTCTATGAATAGTTGTATTTTGATGTATGCATGAGGAATGGCAATGGAGATTTGAGGATTCTCTCTAGATAAACTAGTGGCTACATGGGATCTTCTGTATAAGTCAGATCTACAAAATTACAGTGCTGGTATATTTATCATTGATACTTCTTGTTGAGGAACATCTTGTATTTCTTGGCATATGGCTAAGAGTTTTTATGGTACATGGTTGAGATCTTGTATTTATTGATGTATTGAAAAATTGAATATCAAAAAGGGGTTGATGACTAAGATCATGTGAGGGATACTATACTTGTTCATTATTACACATACCTATATGGCACATGACTAGAGAGAGACATACTTGCCTTGAGTAGAATTTATGTATGAGGATGCATGCACAGGTTACAGTTACAGTCTGAATATCATAGTGACAGTAACATGACAATTGACAGGGAGCTTAGTAGCAGCGACTTGATGTTACTCTTAAACCGCTTCAAGATCAACTATCCCATTTGATCCATCTTCAATCACCTGAAGATCCTCCGCAATAGCAACAACCTCGACAACAATGTCGACAACAACGACGTCGACAACCGCAGGAGCAGTAGCATCGACAGCCTCAGCAAAAACAACAACCTCAATAGTAGCAACAACAACAACAACAACAGCGACAACCTCATCATCAACAACAACAACAACAATGGCCTCTTAGACCGCAAGATTTCAACTCTGAACAGCTGCCAAAAAATGGCCCAGGACCTAGTCGCAGATGACCTCGGAACCAGAACACACATTTTGTCAATGGACAATCGGCCTTTCTTTGAAACCAACATTTCTAGAATACTGGTTTAAATCCGGGGGCTGGGCCATTTGTTCCACAGCCTGCAAATTTTCCTTTCGGTCAGTCGGGTCCCCATCGTCGTCCTCCTCCCCTTCCTCAGGGAAAGTGAAAGATACCAGATATATAAAATATGCAGAACAGAAATGAAATGTTAGAAATGACAGAATAACAGTAAAATATCCAGCATAATCTTCACAATACACAGAAATGATATACGAAATAGCAACAAAAATAACACTTTGAATCAGATAGTAATAAATTCGTGTTTAAAATATCCTGTGACAATCTTCACACACGGTCGATATATACGAAATAGCAACAAAATAACACTTTGAATCGATAGCAATGTTCACAGGCCTCTTCGAGAGGGAAACCTTCAACGGAACATATATCTATCATAATAATTCTCAAGATAAAGACTTTTTATTCCCTCCAATCCTATTTATACTAAAAGGAAACATCTAGAGGAAGATCCTTCTTAGAAGGAATTCTATTAGGGTCTCTTTAAGATCCTGGGCCTTTATTCTATTTTATTGAAAGGTCTTATTGTCATTGACCTTTATTACATCCCCAATACATTGATCTACCTATGCTGGTTAGGACCTTTAACATGTCCGCAATTTTAAAACACACCTCTGTCCTCAAGGCTTGAGATGTGGAAACCGGTGCCTGCATGTCCTGGTTCCCAAGTGGCATCCGTTGGAGTCATATCTTTCCACCGCACGGCACTTCCTTGATGGTTCTCTCGGACGCAGCGACACCCTCCGTCCAAAATCGCTCGGGTCAGAAGCCAAATGGATCCTTCTTCACCAACTCTAGCGTTGGTTTGAAGTTGGCACCGTTCACAACCGTTCTTCGCTGTGAAACATAAAAACAGGATGTAGCTTAGAATAACTAGGCAAAGATAACTAATAGACCACCTAACCAATGCGCTTGAGAATTGTATAAGGGCCATAAAATTTGGGGGCTAGCCGGTATTAATGCCGGCCTTGAGGGAAGTTTGCTATATGGTTGTAGCCGCTGTAAAACACCATCCCTTCTACAAATTTATATCTGGTTGTACCTTGACTGCTGTCAGTTTCATTCTCTATTCTCGGGCTAAGGACTAATTTCTCTTTAAGGGTATGAAGGTTATCCTCTCGGACTGTAAGTTTTTTGGTCAACCACTTGGACCTTCTATGTACCCGGTAAGTATGAGAGGATTGACGGTGGCTTATGTCCATACATTGCTTCAAAGGAGTCATGCGAGTGGTTGTATGATATGTAGTGTTGTACCACCATTCGGGCTTAGGTAACCATTGACCCCACCGGTGTTGTTTTTCCGATGCAGCACCTTAGATAGGTTTCCAAACACTTGTTGCTCCGATCAGCTTGATCCATCTCAGTCTGGGATGATAGGTCGAAATGATGCAACCGCGGTGCGTCTTGTAGCCAAAGTCAGCTCTGCCAAAAATTGCTTGCGAAAGTTGGTCCTCGAACAAACAATAGAGTTTGCATGCCATGAAGCTTGGAAGACCGGGATCCATGAAAAATTTGGGCCACCGCGGGATGTAATTAAAATGGTGGTAAGAGCACAAAATGAGCATACTTGGAAAGTCGATCTACCACCACCATTATCACCGGATGACTCGATTTAAAAGCCCTAATAAACTATAGATATATCCTTCCAAATATCGTGGGGAATTGGTCGCTGGAGGTATTCAGAGATTTGACTGAGCCCCTTGTTGCGCTATGCATCTCACATTCAGCCATTGAACTTACTTGATGTCCCTGCTTCATACCATCCCGTAAAGGAGCGTTTAATCATTATATGTTTTGTGAACCCCTGAAAGTTCTCACTGCGGGTGTAGAATGAAGCTCGAGAGCACCGCGGATTTGAGCTTGGATTGTTTACTTGAATACAAACTGCACCTTGTATCAAAGCTCATCCCTAAGCCAAGAGTACCCTGGGGAGCTCCTGCGCTTTGTTCCGCAATTGCTGAATTAGATGCTAACTTTTGGGGTCTTGCGCTCATTCCCGGTGCATAGTTTGGAGCCAATCGTGTACAATGAAGGGAAAGAGAAAAGAGGGATCCTTCGCTCATTTCCTGACAGCACCTAATTAAGCATTGTTCCTTTGCTCCTTCTTGTAAATGATCTCATAATCATAGCCAAAGAGCTTAGTGGACCCATTTTTGTTGTTCCCCGGAGGAAATGCGTTGTTCCGTAAAGTATTTGAGGCTTTGATGGTCCTGGTTCTAATTTGGAATCAAGGTCTCCAAGAGAGATAAGGACGCCATAATTCAACCGCATTTAATTGCCACAACATTTATTTTTCATAAATAGATTTGCCTAGATTCTTTCTTATTGGTTACCTCGTGAAGGCCAAAGGTATACCCTCTTGCATATGGACAGTGCCATTGCCTTTCCCGGATGCGTCGCAATTCAACACAAATGTCTTTGTGAAGTCGTGGAGAGCTAGAACTGAGTGGGTACATGGCTATCTTCAAAGTTTTAAGTTTACTGCTAGTCCAATTGAAAGAGTTCTTTTTAAGGAGGGTCGTGAGAGGTGGCTGCATCTTCCATAGTTCTTTGGACGAATTTGTGGTACACCATGAGGCCCAAAAATCCACGCAGAATCTTTAGAGTCTTAGGGTGCTGCCAATCTTGCATAGCTTCAATCTTTTCGGTCCACCCCACACCATCCTGCTCAACAGATGACCTAAGTATTCAACTTCTGAGGCAGCAAAAGAACATTTAGACCGCTTTGAGGAAAAGATGGTGATGAGAGAGTAGGTCGAGAACTTGATCCACATGAGTCATATGGTCTTTCCATGTCTGCATATACAGGATACACAACAAAGAAAAATCTAGACAAAATGACTAAGAAAGGGACTAAAGACATGGTTCATGAGGTTCTGAAGGTGGAGGGGCTAGCACAACCCAAAGGGTATGACTAAAAACTCATAGTGGTCTCCCTCAAGGAGGCGAAGTCCCAGTCTTAGGAATGTCACTTTCTGGTCGGATCCGTGATAGCCCGGGAAATGGGTTATCTAAAGTTTGGTAACACCTGGCACCACTGCCATCCAGAGGTCATCAACGGGATGGGAAATTTATCTTTGATGGTGAGCTTCATTGAGGGCACGGAAGTCGTGACACATTCGCCATGAACCTTCTTACTTTAGGCACCAAGGAAGACCGGAGGAGTAAGGACTCAGATTAGGACTACACACCCCTGCAATATCTCCTATACAATCTTTTCAATTTTCATTCTTTTGGGCAAAGGTGGCCACATGGGCGCATATTTGGGGGAAGGCTTCCTGGACAAGGGGAATGGAAATGATCATGACCATGAAGGAGGAAGTCCTTTGGGGAGGAGAAGACCGCTTGATGTTTAGTCAAGAGGCTTGATTCTAGCACGGGTGGACTGTATTTGAATGGTATGGAGTTGGCCATGAATTCCTGAATGTGGACCTTTTGGAAAGCAATTTCTCCATGCTGATGAGAACTGATGATTTCAGAGAAATCTGCAGTGATGCCTTGAAATTTATGTGTGTGGACTAAATGGAATTGAATGGTTAAGTTCTCGAAGTCCATGAGAATGGGACCTTAAGGTTCCGAGCCATTCGGCACCCAACACAATGTCGCGAACTCCTCCCATGTCAATAGAAAACATATGGATTGAGGCGAACACCTATTTGAGACGCATTTTCACAAATACCTCCGCCATTTATGAGTTCCATTGGCAAATCATGATTTGGAAACATTACAAGATGGAGAGAAGTATAGTTTCAGCGATGCGCGATGAATAAAGTTGTGGGTGTTGCCACTATCAACTAAGATGATGACCTTTCTCGTGCTTGATATAACCAATGAGCTTGAGGGTTCGAGGAGCAGAGAATCCTGCGGAGCATTGAGGGAAATGATGGGTCGTGTTCACAGGAGGGTCGAAGGAGGGTTTATTTCAGAATTTTCTGTGACTCGGGACTGTGGGAAGTGTTATCATCACTGGAGTATCCTCAGAGGGCCATAAAGAGATTTTGTTCCTCACATTTGTCGCCTGGGAAACACGGTCATCACAGTTTTAATAGAGGCCTTTGAGTTGTCGCTCACCCATTTCAAATGGCCACCTTGGACTTTAAGGAGGGAGGGAGAGGCTTGATCGGTTTAGGGCGCTGGGAAAAGGAAGGCTTACGGTTTTGGAGAGGAAACAATTTGTTGTGCTTCTTTGGTTTTTCAGCCTCCAATCTAAGTCAGAGATCGAGCCATGAGGACATGGGCCCCAACCTCCTCCTTGAGGCCAATCGATAAAGCACTTCAAGGAAGAAGGCATCAGCCATGCCCTCGGTTCGAAAATCCGTATCACCAAATGTAGCCTAAGGAAGTCTTCGACCGTGGTCTTGATTGTTTCAACTTTGTCGAACCACCAAAATGGTTGGTGTCAGTGCCGTCAGCTAAAGCTCAAGAACAAATTGGGTCCAAGCAATATATATCCTTGACGGGAAGTTTTCTCCATCACAAATTACTGCCGCTCTGATCTAGTTGGAGAACACCATACCGTAGTTTTGCCAAGTCATCGTAATGTTGTAGAGAAATACTGTTCCGATGCAGCGGACCCAAGAAGGGTCTGGAAGCCATCAAATTTAGTTACATCCACCTCGCTGAAGGCTTATGTCCCTTTGAAGTGATGTGGTTGAAAGGAAATAAAGAGGTTTCTCCTTCAGTCTCTTTTTAGGTAATCATCGAGGGATTTTGAGTTTGGTGAAAGTGCTACAACGACCATCTGTTCATTTTTACTCGCTTCATTGTGGACTGCACGGCTATCTGGACGGGATGCATTCATGGAGGCATCACGAGGGGCAATAGTAGCAATCCCATTTGTTGTGACTTTGTTGTCCTTGGCAAACCATGTTGTGGTGTTGAAGCGAAGACTCTAGTTCTGGTTACGTATAGCCATGAGGACGTGGAACCTAAAAGGGTGCCAAGTGGGGTTAGAAATTTTTGCAGTAAAATGATAGGGAGGAAAGTGATGAGGGCTAAGAGATGAATCTAATGGAATAGGTCTCAAATAATGTCAAAAATGGTGAACCGAAAAGGGAAAGCAAGGGTCAAAAATTTTAAAGAAAATGATATGGGGAAAGTGATGAGGGCGTAAGAGATGAATCTAATGTAACAGGTCTCAAATAATGGTCAAAAATTTCTATAATTTTTTTTTTTTTTTTTTAGCAACACGAATATAGATGCTGGTTTATAGATCTCGTTGGTTTTTTTTACTTAGCAACCCTAATAATGATGCGGGTTAATAGATCTCACGGGGTTTTTTTTTTTTTTTGTTTGTATTGTTGTTTATGTCCCCCAAGGGTTAGGGTATTCAAGGGTTTGCCCTGTACTATAGCTCTCTAACATAATGCAAGGGTCCAAACAAGAGTACTCGCCCAATATCTCTTCGTGGCACTAACTATGAGTATAGACCGTAATTCTTTATCCGCATCTACCCCACTACCTATGTACTAGAGAGTATCTCCCGAAAAGTCGTTTCTGGTGACACTATAGCAGCCCATGGCCGAGAAGTTTATCTACGAGGGTTTGAAATCTAGGCCACCAGATAATGTGTGTTTCCGTATGCGCTACCACCAAGGGGTACCAAAGGGGTTACAAGGGTGGCCAACAAACGCAGGCGCTTTAAGAACCACTTGTATTTCCTCAAAAGAATCCTCAACCGCTGGTTTATGCTGTGAACGACAGATTCTCAGGGTTTAAAGACGCCGGAATACCGCCTCTACCCCTTCGAAAGAAATACCCACCATTTCGCCATATGAGTACCGATACCACTTGGTAAGATAAATTGTGATATATAAAATATGCGTAATGTGAACGAATGCTAGGGAAATACTGTAATAATGACAGTAAAATATCCAAGATAATCTTCACAATACTGCAACGATATACCTAAATAAAGCAAATGTAAAATAACACTTTGAATCGAGAAGTAATGTTCACTGAGGGGGTAAGTAAATCTCCAATCGAGCGCCGGGGCCTCGCTACAATAATATCCAAGCTAGGGTTCTCATACCCTTGACCTCTATTTATACTAAAAGAAACATCTAGAGGAAGATCCTTCTAGCCGCGAAGCCTTATTAGGTCTCTTTACATCTGCCTTATTCTATTTTATTGAAAGGTCTTGGTCTTATTAATATTGACCTTTATTACATCTGAATACATTGATCTACCTATGTGCGGGTTAGGACCTTAACAGAAAGGGGAAAGCCATATTGTAAGTTGTTCTAGATTTTTGTGCTGGTTGCCTGTCATTGATCCCTACTCTTATCTGCTCCATCTCCTTGGTAAATTTACTCCCTCCTGGTTAGATCATCGGATCAACAACCTTGCTATCCACAATTTATCCTCTGTTCACTTACCATTTAGTTTAGCGCAGTTGTTGGGACTCGGGCATAAGTACATTTCTAGGCCTCCCCCTATGGATAAAGATTTAATTCTCAAAGAATATGATGTATTTTCTAGATTATGCAGACTTAGACTTCATTTCAGAAATTCGAACTTTGATACTTATGATCCTTTCAGAATTCCCAATCCTTCTTGGGAACCTCTTGACAGATATCCATGTCTCAGTTCCGCTCTCCTTTCTGGTTTGAGAATTCTGCATAACAGAATTGACGCTGTTGATTTTTCAAGTAAACCTTGATTCTCCAGATCGCAATTGATTTCTTTAAGAAAACTTCGTCGTCTTCCTATTGTAATTAAACTTGCTGATAAGAATATGGGCATTGTTGTAATTGATTATGATAATTATGTTGTTGAAGGTAACATACAGTTATAAGATTATAATGTATATCAACCCGTTGTAGCAGTTCCGTGGATTTCTCTGCGAGCCTCTCTTCGACAGCTTCAATCTCAGTACAAAAACCTTCTTTCAGTCATCCAATGGAATTTTATTCTGCAAATCGACATTCGGCATGCTCGAGCATGTGTTCTGTATATTATTTGAAAGATACAGAAAAATCGTCCTGTAGGACGTCCGATTTTCTCTTATAATGGCTTCATGTTAGAACCTTTGTCCAAATTGTTACATCATAAGTTGTTAAGCACTCTCTTGGAACAGCCTAATCATCTTCCAGACTCTCTTTTCCTGCTACAAGCAATTGAAACAGAACATTTTCCTGTTTATTCTCTTCTAGTCACTTTTGATGTAGAATCATTGTATCCAAGCATTCCCACACAAGAAGGTCTTCTTGCGCTTCGTGATATGCTCTCTCACAGTAATTTTGTTCTATTCTCTCCAGCTGATGTAGAATTTTTGGTTAGTGTTGTCGATCTGGTCCTTAAATGGCACTTCCTTGAATTCAATGGTTCTTTTTTTCAGCAAATCAAAGGCACCGCCATGGGAAACAACTTTGTTTTTTTCTATGCTTGCCTCTTTTTGTGCCATTTAGAAAAAGAAGTGCTCAGAAGAATACCATGTCCAGAAATAAAGTTCTTCAAAAGATTTATTGACGATGGATTTTTGGTTTGGTCCAGATCTAACGACAGACTACTTGCTTTCTTGGAATGCTATCAGTCAATTTATCCTGATAACATTCGGATTACTTCCTCCATCTCTTCTACAAGTGTAAATTTACTAGATGTAGTGCTTTTCAAAGGATCAGATTTCCCTACTTCTGGAAATCTTTCTACCAAATGCTTTCAAAAGCCTCTAAATGCCTATTAGTATATTCCTTTTAATTCTTAGCACCCTCGGCACCAAAAAGTTGAATTTGTAGTTAATGAGTTAAGAATATATCTGCTCTGAGAAAGATGTCATGATGGTTTTATGCAGCTAAGAGGGTTGTTCTACTCACGGCTTAGCTCACGAGGATATCCACCTGATTTTCTTCAAGTTCATTGGGATCAGAGAGATACTCTATTGCATCAGGTTTATGCACGGGGACCTCTTACTCATATTGGCCTCAAGAGGCCCCCCCTGGTGTTAAAACTTGATTATTATGAATCTACTAGAGCTTTCAACCTTGGGGGTACCCTAAACTCTAAACTGCATGCAGACTTCCAGCGTCACCCTCTGCTTCAGCATATTTTGAGACCTCTGATGTCTTGGAGAAATACACGCAAGCTTGGTTCTTTCATCATGAGAAACACTCTTTGATATCCACATCACTAAATTTTGACTGTTTCGTTCGGCACATTTGGGGGTGCAGGGGCCATCCCTTGCGTCCCCCCTTTGTCAGTGGGCTCGGGGGAAACACCCCCGATCCAAATTCCAACTGGCCATCTCCCATTCATCGGTCTGTAGAGGTTCCGTACTTTTCACCGAACAATTAGCTTTTCAGAGTCGTCCATTTTCTTGGGATTCATGCCCCTACTGCAGTGATCAGATATCCGTTGCTACTGTTCCGCTGAGACACCTCGAATTCTGCACCTTGACTTCTGAGAAGAGAATCCATTTTCTGCCATCTGTCAGATTGTCGGTTGCGTAGTTTCTGTTTTCTGCCATTTTTCAGATCTGTCAAATCAGTCGGTTTTGTTCCCGTCTTTCAGGCTTACTCTAACCGTTCCAACGGTTGAGTTTCCCCGACGTTTGGGATTCCTCTACTTTTGCGCTCGAACGTAGTCCATAAAAGGATATTATTGTAAACATTAATCTTTGTATCATTGATGAAACCCTAAAGGTCGAAACTAGTTTGATAATATAAAGACTTATGTTTTTCTGTATATTATGTCTTTGCTTCATTGTTTATCTTTAGCATAATATCTATCCTTTATTTTTCCTATCGTTTACTTTCAAATTTATTTTACTCTAATCCAGTGGAATCCTTTGAAGAATATTTTTCACTCTGAAACACTGAATGGAAATATCACGATTTCTCATTATTTGGACAATGTAAATATAAAAGTTGGAGGTCAGTAATTCAAGATTAATGTGATTCAACATTATGATCCTTCAAGCAGTTTGTCTTTGGCTATGCCTTTTATAGAATCTATTATGCCATTCACTATTGTTGCAGATAAAATTATTTGTAATATTAAGAAGAAAGCCATATTTGTTGAGAGGTTATCTTTGGCTACTACTGATGTTGCAAATAAGAAAGCAAGTGCCAAGAAAATTGCAGGAAAAAGAAGGCCCGAGAATGATGCAAGAGATTGGAAGAAATTTCTTGAGTTTTATGAAGAAAAGAGGAACATCAAGCACAAAAACAAAGCATCAAGAATTAAAGATCTAAAACCTAAGCATAGACCAATCCTTGAAAAACTACTAAAATATTTTTCAAGTGATCCTCAAGCCTTTTGGGATGTTGCAAGCCTGAGCATGGAGATAGAGACTCTACATGATAATGGAGTAACTAATAAGTGAATTCCCTACACTCTTGTTGATGAACAAGAAATTAAAAATCAGATTGAAGAGTCAATGGTCATGAAGTTAATAGAACCCTCTAACTCTCACTATTGTTGCTATGCATTTATTGTAAGAAATCATGTTGAAGTGGTAAGAGGAAAAGCTAGATTAGTGGTTAACTATAAACCACTAAATGCAATTACAAAAGATTTTCATTATCCTCTACCTAGGCAAGAAGTTTTGATGCAGAAATTGTAGAATAGTAAAATGTTCTCTAAATTTGATATGAAGAGTGGTTACTATCAGGTACAAATCAGGCCAGAAGACAGGCATAAAACGACATTTACTTGTCCTGTTGGATTGTTTCAATGGAAACTAGTTCCTTTTGGTTTAAAAAACGCTCCTTGTTATTTCCAGAGAAGGATGGATAGTATATTCAACAAATATGATTTCATAATTGTATATATTGATGATATTCTAGTCCATAGTCAGAATGAAGAAGACCATGTACAACATTTAGCCGTTTTTACTTCGGAATGTGAAAAGCACGGAATAGTTCTATCTGACAAGAAAATTGAGTTGTTTAGAACAACCATGGAATTCCTAGGAATCTGTATTATAGATGGAAAAATTCAAATGCAACCACACAGTGTACAAAATATTGTGGGTTTTCTGGATCAGCTAGAAAACAAAAATCAAATTCAAAATTTTGGGGGAATTGTAAACTATGTACATAAATACATTCCTCGCCTAGACGAAAAGAATACTGCTATTCGACAACATTTATCGGGTGGATGGTCTCCCACTGCTACAATGGCAGTCCAACAGTTAAAAGAAGAATGTCAGTCACTACCTCAGTTAAAACCTCTAGGAAATGGTCAACTTATTTTACAAATTGATGCAAGTGATGAATTTTGGGTGGTTATTCTTTTTGAAAAAATAGATGGTGAAGAGCATATTTGTGCCTACAAGTCTAGTGAATTTACTTCTTCCCAAAAAACTTATTTTGCAGCAGAAAAAGAAACATTGACAATCTTCAATGGAATCCAAAAGATGGAACTTTATCTAGCTCCTGCCAAATTTCTGATTCGAACAGACAACATGAATTTTAAGCATTTTCTAAATGCAAAAATTGATAGGCAATTAGCTAGAGGACGATTGTTATCTTGAAAAATTTGGTTTCAACAATATGAATTTGATGTTGAATGGATTCCAGGAAACACCAATTGGTTAGAAGATGCTATGACCAGAGAAATGAAAGAAATGAATAAAGCATTCAGGGTTAAATTGTTAAATCCTAACATTTCTTTATTTGAGTTACAGGAACATGATAGTTTACAAACTCTGGCTATCAGAATGCATATATTAGACAAAGAACAACCAAATGCAGCAACATAAATCAAGAAGATCATTGGGATGAGGCTCCAAAGAAATAAATGGATAATGAAATGTCGAGCCTACAAAACTAGAAATATTGGGACTAGTCTTAATATTCCCAATGAATTATGCAGAATATATGCCCAAGAAGATATGAAGGTAAAGCTCTTCTTTGTAAACTTGGATAATGACTGGCCAGTTGAAATAGTATGGACATCAGAGATGATAAAAACTTTGTTAACTCTCTGGTATTATAGAATTATTAAATGTATAGACTTTGCAGTAGGCATATATCTAACTTCAAAGTTTTTTGAACTAGAAAGAGTTATCATGGATAGCAAAGTCAGAAACTTTTTTAGAGGTCTAAATATGATAGAGATAGAAGAAGAAATCCACATAGCTTATTTGCAAGAAGCAAAAAATTATAGTCATGATTCTCTGTTTCCTATGTTTCTACTAGAATCTCCATTTGCATATTGGGAAATAAGAGATGGTCTATGCCAAAAGAGACTGCATCCGACCAGGTTCGACACTTACCTAAAAAGTTTACATTTTATAAAGAATGAACTCCCTTGCGAGTGTTGTTCTATTGGTTCTAATCCCATATATCCAAATCCATTTGATCAAGTTTGGGCAAATGAATTACCAGTGGCTATCAATATTTCAAAAGCTCATCGATTGGTGGGAAATGAAGAACTCATTGAAAAATATATGACATGTCTCAAAGAATTTCCACATAAAGAATTTAAAGATAAACAAGCTATCATTGCAGAATTGTGCAACATGTTTATGACCAACATTAGTCCCACCTGGACATTATTTATCAACCAAGAATCTTTAATCACCTTGATGATTAAATCATGTGAATGGGAAGAAGATGTGGTGTTGTTTATAAATTTTCTTTTGGCATCGGGATCGTGCTCCAAAGTGGTATTTGATATAAATTGGTTGAAATATGACAAAATGGTCATTCCTTGTGCAGAGCGGATAAAAAATGCTATTACTGACATCACTTGTTATACATACCTAAGTGGAGTAGAATTCCAGGTACAAAGTTTACCCATTATCAAGGGTACATGCAGGAGTATGATACAAAATATTATGGTAGATCCACTTTCCCATGTGGAAGAAATGGTTCGCCGAGAAAAATAATTGAAGAAAATGTCAGATGTACCGCGACCCCCTGACAAGACAATTGATAGAACTTTTGAAAAAGGGGAATCTTCTAAGAAAACGTGGACCCAAGACTCTCAACCAGACTCAATACTTGGAGGAGAAAATGATTGGAATTTTGAAAGGTATTTTTATGATAAGGAAAACCATCGAATCGACATGATGACTTTGTCAGATGAAGATTTTGATTAATGTTTTGTGAGCAGACACCATCAGATATTATTCCCAACAGGACCCTCATATATATTGTCTATAGTTATATTTTAAATGTACAAAAAGATTTATGAGTAGACAATGTCGGATATTATTCCAGACAAGACCCTCATATATCTTTTCAGTAGTCAGAGTTTAGATTTAGTTTGAATTCCGAATTTGAATCCGAGTGCTTTGCTTATGTTATAAATATATGTAATAATTCATTGTAAAGACACAACTCAAGTGTGGGCATAGAGTATTTCTCCTGTGAAAACTCTCTGAGCTCTGTGAGAAGTGTGATCTGTTTTGTTAATATCGAAGCCTGAAGGTTGCCCGTCTGAGGACTTTTTTTTTCCAACAAAGTCTTTTTCTCTCGTAAATCCTGTGTGAAGCCGAGGAAGGAGGCGTAAAAGGTGGATCGAGCCATGTTTGTGTGGAGAGTTTCGGTCTTTCGTTCGCTTTCGGTTCAAAATTAGTAAGCTTCTTTCAGAACCCTAAACCTCAGTGTGGGCATAGAGTATTTATCCTATGAAAACTCTCTGAGCTCTGTGAGAAGTGTGATCTGTTTTGTTAATATCGAAGCCTGAAGGCCACCAATCTGAGGACTTTTTGTTTCCAACAAAGTCTTTTGCTTTCTTAAAGCCTGTGTGAAGCCGAGGAAGGAGGCGTAAAAGGTGGATCGAGCCCTGTTTGTGTGGAGAATTTCGGTCTTTCGTTTGCTTTCGGTTCAAAATTAGTAAGCTTCTTTCAGAACCCTAAACCTCTGGTATCAGAGCCTCTTTTCAATTCTGTGTGGAATAATATGTGTATTTGTTTTTGGTATGGAATCTACTTTTTCTTGAATTTCTCGTTCTCTTTCTTTAGTCGAAAAAAAGACGTGTCGAAGAAGTTAATACCCGCACTTATGAATTAGATCTACCTAAACCCTAAACCCTAAACCCTAAACCCTAAACCCTAAACCCTAAA
>SNQJ01S0092493.1:0-10529 GCA_010110895.2 Picea sitchensis
TTGAACCTTTCCATCCTCTTACCCTTGTCAATCTTTCCATTTCCTCCCAAACCTGTCTAGCATATGCACATGAAATTAGAAAGTGACATATGGTTTCCTCTCACTCCTTGCATAAGACACACCTACTAGGACTGTGATTGTTCCTCCTCTATAGAGCCTCCTAGGTGAGGGCCTTATTCTTTATGGATAACCACATAAAGATTCTTAGCTTCAATGGAGATTTGACTTTTCATAGTGGTTAGATATCATTAAAAATATTCAGGCCTATCATTTTCATACATAGCCCTGTAACCTAGTTTTGGAGTAAAATTCTTGGACCAAACCAATTCATCTTCCACCTCCTCAATTCCAATATGACTTGCCTTCAATTTTGATATACGTGCTTCCCACAACTTCCCTTCATGACCACCCAAATCTAATTGATTTGCATTTTTCGACTCTTGGTGCTAGATAGTGGACAACCTTGGAGAACTGCTTGAGCTAGGTTAAGGTTGCCTTTTCTTTGAAGAGTTGCAAGAAAATTGTTAGGAAGTTTATACATACCTATGCTCCCCACCCATGGATCTATTTCGACCTTAACTTTTTCTCTTCCAACTTTCCACCCTAGCAAATTCCCCACTAGTGAGAATGCTAAACCCATGGCCTTCCATATTATTGACACATTTTAAATGCTTATTGAGTGTTTTTTGATCCATCTTGCTACAATACCAGGGTAAATGCATTTATGGGTGATGAGTCTCCAAAGGTCTTGGTAGCTAGTGCCCTCCCAAAACGATGAATATTCTTGTGGCCCCAACCTCCGAGATCTTAGGCTTAGCTATGGTTACCATTTCACAAGAGATATTCCTTAACTTTCTTTCTAACCAAACAACAAAACTCTAAAACTATTTTGCTTGATTTTTTCTAGAATCCCATTTGGAATAAAAACCAACGAGTGCCAATAGATTGGGATTGCTTTTAGCATCGACTTAATTAAAATAAGACATCCTCCTCTAGATAACCATTTGTTACGCCACAAGGTAATTCTCCTTTCAACTTTGGCTATTAGCCATTTTCAATCATTGACCCCATAATCATTTGGTTTGATATAAAACCCCAAGTATTTGCGAACTCTTGGAAATTTGAGATGCAGGATTGACTTGATTTGTTCCTCTACCACATCATTGAAAGCAATTGAAGATTTTTACATATTTACCATCATACATATACATGTACAATATAGCTTTAATATCTCCCTTAATTTAGAAGCACCTCTCCTTGAACCATTAAAGAGTAAAAGAATATCATCCACAATAAGTAAAATACTCTTCTCGATCGCATTATTCTTGCCTCTAGTAAAACACTCTTGAGCCCTTTAGCTACTATCATAAATAACAAAGGTGATCAAGGGTAAACATTGTTTGAGCCCTTTTGATGGTGTAAAGAAAGTGGATGTCGATCCATTGATTAAGATTGCAAATAATACTAATGTCAAGCAATTCGTTATCCAGTCCACTAAATGCACACAAAAATTGATGTGTATCAACACCAACCTTAGATACAACTAGTTTGCCTGATCATATTCCTTATAAAGATTCAATTTTAGAATCATAACTGTCAACTTCTTTGTTTTAATAATATGCTTTTTTATGCCACTCCTACTACATTGCATTTTTATACACTATGGAGGAGCCCAAATTGCACTTTTGATATTGTCTTAGAGCATTTTCTTTACTCTCATTTCTATTGTCTTTGCAATTATCTAACCATAATGCCCTACTTTTGAGTCTCCATAGGGCCTTTGCATTTGTGAGAAATTTCCTCTTCTTTTGTTCCAAAACCCTTAAATTTTCCCAAGTTTCATCATCAATAAGACCAACATTTCTTTATCATAAATTTTTGTGATTTGTGTTCCAAGTGATACTAATGCATGTTTATCCTTTATTGTTCTCTTATCATTTGTCCATGAGATTGTTTCCCTTTTCATATACTCGAGGTTCGAAGTAAATTTCAGGCCTGTAGACTCTTCGAGGGAGGTATCAGATGGTGTCCATTTGCTCTAACCTATCTGACAAAGTATTCATTCTCCAACCAACCAAAGTTAAACTTGAATGGGCTTGGGGGCTTACATTCCTCCCTTGTTATTTGGAGAAAAATTAGCAAATGATTTGATTCACCCCCAACCTCGACCCAGGTTCTTATCCTATTGTGATCACTCATGAGGGAGGGAGAAACTAAAAATTGGTCTATTCTCTTAGTTAGCCTTTCTTCCCCCACCCTCATGTTCCCATAGGTAGGAACTAGCTGGGTTCTACATCCACGAAGCTAGCCTTCTCCATTTTGTTTATAAAGAATTCAACCAAAGGGTCTGCCCTAGTAGCATCCCCCCATTCCCTACTTCATGTAAGAATCAAATCCCCTCTAAGGATAACATTTCTTCTTCTTATGAAATCTTGGGCTAATAGGCCATCCTAAAATGGCACCCTATCATCATAGGACTCATAAACATCGACAACATTAAATACTTACTCCAATACTCGAATCAAGAAGCACTTGGTTAGTCTCTTTGTTCCTTTCTTCCATCTAGTAATCAAGCACCTTGACTTGCATATAGGATCTATGGATGAAAGTCCCAATCCTTCAAAATTTTTGACAATTCTCCTGATATCTTAGCCTCATCACCCATTATTTCTTGGGTCATGACTGCATTTGGTTTGTGGATCTCCACTAGTCTCATTAGGGCATTTTTTGGGGTTTGCACAAAGCCTTAGCATTAAAAGTCATAAAAAATCATAGGAGACCGACCCTCATGAGGGCTTGACTTGCTCTAAGGGCCCCATGGAATGTCTTTTGCTTTCCTGGTTGAATCTCCTTCTTTGCTTTGGTTTGCGCTATGGAGAAGTGGGATTTACTCCCCCTCCTATATTTTAAACCCTCCTTTGGATCATCCTTTCTATTCCCACCTTTTCTTTCCTTGCCTTTGGTAAGGTCCAAAATTGCTCAATCTTGAGGGATATTTAGATTTATCTTGGGATTTTGGGTTCTCCCTAGATGAGGTAGGTGATGGGATCTTAATCCCCCTCTTATGCTCCTTGTTAAACTCAAAGGTTTTTACCTCCTTTCCTAGTTCAAACTTCCTCCCAAATTCCTCCAGGGTAGGGTTGTGGCTAGAGGTTTGGTGGCTAGAACTCCCTTCTCCCAGGTTCCCTTATTTTTTTACCCATAGGAGAGAATCTATTTTATTAATCCCTAGATTTGGCCATATATTTTGATCCAAACAAAAAGATCATCCACAATTTACAAAATTGTAGCAGAAATTGGGGATTTACTTGAGTCAAGATTTGGTTGAGCTTCCAATGGTGCATTTTGTTGAGACTATTGTATACTTTCATCATTTGTCTTTTGCTTCCTTATTTGGGTATCACAAGCATCATATGCTTCCCCTTGAGCTTGCACCAATTGAGTCTCTTTTGCACCCAAAATTGTGAAATCTTCTGCCTTCTTTAAAGAGGTCTCCACCCCATCTCCCTTCCACCGTGTTCAATTCTTCCTTGGCTCATTTAGGTGCCTTCCCCTTCTCTGCGTTTTTGGGATTCCAAGGTTTTTGAATCCACATTTTCTTTGAAAATTTTATTACACCTTCGCTGGCTAGATAGCCATAATCATGGAATCTAGTGCATCTGAATGGGATGCCTACATAGTCTAATACTTTAACAATATTGCTTGTCCTGCTTTTCCATAATTATTTCCTTTGCTAGATCGTCCCTTAGATCTACTATGACCAAGATGTGGGCAATAGTGCATGTATTGGTTCTCTGGTAGCTATTATCCACTTCTCGGAATTGACCAATGCTGTTATCAATTGCCTTAAAGACATCCACTGACCAAAAATCTACTGGCAGTCCTGGGAGTTTTCACCCACATTGATTATAATGGCATCTTTTCCCTTATGGATCAAAGTACATGCTCCATCTCTTCAAAGACAATGGTGTGTGCCCCTAAATCCAATCTTAGAATCTTCAAAGCATCATTTTTTGACCTAAAAATGAATGCAAGCCATCCACACACCAAGAGATGAAAAATTAGCGCATATCTTAGCTAGGGTTGCCATACCTCTACCATCCAATCTTGCTAATATTTCTTCGACCCTCAACGTCCAAAGAATTGCCATATCTGTAAATGAGGGACTTATAGCCCACTCGTTTCACCAACACAGATCCTTTGTGGAAGTTAAAAATCTTGTCTTTATCTCAGTATTTTCTAAAGAGCTTTGTCTTCTAAATGCTACTAGACCGTTGTGTTGAAATATTGTAACTGCGAAGAATAGTCTAATTATAATTGAGTTATTATCTTATAGATCAAATCCCCTTTTGTGGATTGATCATGTCGGGCTTTGTATAAGACCAAATCCCCTTTTGTGGATTGGTCAAACCATAGTTATATGGTGTTGTTTGTAAAGTCGGCCCCTAGGGCTAATTAAAGTGGTTTTAAGCACTAGTTGAAGAAGTCACCCTACTTGGTGAAAAGACACAACCCTAGCACCCCTTGCCCTACTTGGTGAAAAGACACAACCCTAGTGCCCCTCAGCTAGTATAAATAAGAGAGGATGGCGCCTCATTCACTCACTCACCCAATCACTCAACAAGTGCGCATCTTTTGGAGGTAGCTGCAGTTGCAAGAAGGAGAGAGAGGCGCATGCTTAGTGTTGGATTATCTTTAGTGTTTTGGACTTTCTCTTGGCATTGTATTGACAATCTATATTAAGGAAGTTTTTGTTGGGTTTTCTCCCCCATGAGGGTTTCCCTGGATAAAATGCTATGCACCTTGTGATTGTGTTTCTCTCAATGATCCTATTTATGCTATTATTGTTGAAAAGCAGTAAAACTTAACATGGTGTTAGAGCTAAACTGAATAGAGCACCTTTCACTAGGTAACCAAAAACTTCATTGTTGTCGTACAAGAAAATTAGGGCTTTTTATTGGAAGGAAATTTCTGACTAAAAGCCATCTAGGGAAGTGCGTCCTAGCCTAGTGAACTCTTTGGCAGCTTGAACACACCTTTTCAGTGGCCAAAGCCTTCGAAAAGTCAAACCCTAGTTTGACTGGTACCGAAAAACTAGAACCAATACCAGAAGTACTTGTCCAGATTTGCGCAGGTCAAGTTTCAAGCGGTAGAACTTGAAATTTTTGAAATCAGACAGCTCCAGCCTACTCGCTTCAGCCCAGCGCATCTCTTGGTAAGTTCATAATCACTTTCTGAGCACTTTCATTTTTTGGTCATTTTCTCAGATCCAGGTCAAGATGTTTGCAAGCACCAAGCTTGTTGACAAGTTAGAAGGTGTGGAAAACTTCTGTGCCTGGAAGTACATAATTGGACTCATTTTTGAAGAGAATGACCTTGCAAAATTCATAAAAGAAAATGTACCAAACTGAGAAGCCATACTATTAAGGGATGAAGATCAAGCCTTAGCTGCTCATGTTAAAGGAGGAAAGAAAAGGTCTCATTCCCAAAGTAGACCCATCTTCATAAGGAATCTCACTCCCCAAAGAGATTCACACACTTCCATAAAGAATCTCACCCTCCAAGGAGATTCCAGAAATATCAGAAGAGAAAAAGATTTCTCCTCTTATCAATGTTATCATTGTGATAAGATGGGACACATTGCTAAGAATTGTCCTGCCAGAAGGGAAGAATACAAGAAGAGAAATGACAAAAGACATCATGCCCATGCAGTTGAAGATGATGAGCCACCCACAAAGATGACTAAAGAAAAGATTGAAGACTGTTTTATTCTCCGCCCTCTCAAGACCTGAGACGCCTTGAGAGGATACTTGGCTCATAGATAGTGGTGCTTCTAAGCACATGACAGGTCAGAGAGATATTCTCTCTAGCCTTACAGAAAAGGACTTTCCCCAGAAAGTCTCACTTGGAGATGACTATCAGTACCCTATCAAAGGAATGGGAGAATCCACTTACAAACTAGATTCAGGAACTCCGATGGAGATTAAGGATGTACTGTATGTACCAAGTTTGACAAAGAACTTACTTTCTATCTCAGCTTTAGATAAGAAAAGGTTCAGGGTTGCATTAATAGATGGTGAAGTTCTTATGTGGCCTAAAGGAAAAACCATAGAAGATGCAATTGTTATTGGAACAGAAGAAGGTGGCTTGTATAAGTTAAAAGGTCACTCAGATGCAGCCTTGACTCACTCCTTTGAGAGTCCATGTGAACTTTGGCATAGAAGACTAGCTCACATCAACTACAAAGCCTTACCATATGTAATCAAGGTAGTTACAGGTTTACCAGAATTCAAGGTTGATCATGAAGGTGTATGCAAGGGATGTGCACAAGGAAAGAACATAAAGAATCCTTTCCCAAAGAGCGACAGTAAAGCAGAAGGAATCTTGGAGCTCATCCCCACTCAGATGTATGTGGTCCAATGCTATCAACCTCTCTAAGTGGGTATGTATACTATGGGTCATTTATTGATGATTATTCTCGCAAAACTTGGGTTTATTTCTTGAAATCAAAAGATGAAGTACTTGGAAAGTTCAAGGAATTCAAAGCCTTGGTAGAAAATCTTTCCGAAAGAAAAATCAAGATACTCAAGTCAGATAATGGAGGAGAATACACCTCAAAAGAATTTGGGAGCTTTTGCAGAGATGTTGGGATTAAGAGGGAGCTTACCACTCCTTATAATCCTCATAGAATGGTGTAGCAGAAAGAAAGAATAGAACAATAATGGAAGCAATGAAGACTATGATCCACGATCAAGATCTTCCAATGCACTTATGGCTAAAGCAGCAAGAACAACAGTCTATGTCCAAAACAAATTATCCCATAGTGCACTTGGATTCAAAACCCCCGAAGAAATGTTCTCTGGAAAGAAGCCAAAAATAAGCCCCACCCTTAGGAAAGAAGGGAATATTTGTTGGATACTGTGAGGTCTCTAAGACCTTCATAATTTACATACCAGGTTACCATCATATTGAGATCAGTCGAGATGTAACCTTTGATGAAGAAGCAACACTCAAAAGATCAAGGAAATGCCAGTTTGAAGAAGTATATGAAGAAGAACCTGTAGCTCCCAGAGTTACAGAACCTGTGAAGGAAGTCACAGTTACCCCTGATGATGAGATTCTAGAAAATCATGATATGATAGAATCTCAAGAACCTCCCCAGATGACTATCTCTCACAAGAGAAAGCCAGTTTGGGCAAGGGAACTTATTCAATATGGAGAGAAGTATGGTGCCCCAGAAGGAACCATGAGATAAAGTAAGAAACCTAAGCCATTCTCCATTTATATGGCCTTGATGTGTGATCTCATAGAGAAGGAGCCTACTTGCTTTGAAGAAGCCATTTAGAAGAAAGAATGGGTGGATGCCATGATGGAAGAATACCAATCCATTATAAAGATTGATGTTATGGGAAATAGTTCCCAGACCAAAGAACAAAAATGTTGTATTTTCCAAATGGTTATACAAGATAAAACATGCTGCAGACAGAAGTATTGAAAAACATAAAGCAAGATTTGTAGCTCGTGGTTTTTCTCAAAAGGAAGCCATTGATTATGAAGAGACGTTTGCTCCTGTAGCCAGATACACTTCTATCAAAACAAACATAGCTCTTGCAGCCAAGACGAAGTGGAAGTTACACCAAATGGATGTGAAAACAACCTTCTTGACTAGTGTTATTGAAGAAGAAGTGTATATAGAACAACCACAAGGGTTTGAAGTTGAAGATAGAAAGACTCATGTCTGCAGATTGAACAAAGCTCTGTACGGGTTAAAGCAAGCTCCTAGAGCTTGGTATGGCATAATTGATAGTTTCTCGATGAGCTTGGGCTTTACCAGGAGTGAAGCTGATTCTAACCTTTACTTCAAGGTTATGAATGATGAGCCAGTTATATTGCTGCTGTATGTAGATGACTTATTCTTAACTGGAGAAGAAAAGCTCATCACAGAATGTAAGAAGAAGCTCGTTGTAGAGTTTGAGATGAAAGACCTAGGCTTGATGCATTATTTCTTAGTCTTGAAGTTTGGCAGAGCCTAGAGAAGATCTTCCTTAACCAAGGGAAGTATGTAGTTGAAATACTGAAGAGGTTTGACATGTTGGAATGTAAAGCCATGAACACACCCATGGAAACAAAGTTGAAGCTCCTGGTAGATACTTCGTCAGAATTGGTTGATGCTACTCTGTACAGGCATATTATTGGTTTGTTAATGTATCTGACGAATACCGGGCCAGATATATGTTTTGTTGTGAACACCTTGAGTCAATATCTGGTAGAGCCCGAACGTGTTCACTTTGTAGCTGCAAAACATGTGATGAGATACCTTAAGGGTACGTTGGAATATGGTCTTTGTTATACTGTAGATCATGACTCTAGACTGTATGGATATATTGATTCAGATTGGATTGGAAGTGTTTTTGATAGAAATAGCACTTCAGGATGTTGTTTCGGTCTAGGGTTAGCCATGACTTCATGGCAGAGCAGGAAGCAACCCAGCATTGCTCTCAACACGACAAAAGCGGAATACATTGCAGCATGTTCCACCAGTTGTGAAGGCATATGGCTTCGGAAGTTGTTGACAGGTCTATTCGATCTGGAGATGGAAGCCATCGTGATCCTATGTGATAACCAGAGTTGCATAAAGATGATGGATAACCCTGTGTTCCATGATAAGTCGAAGCACATAGAGATCTGATATCACTGTATTCGTGATATGGTGCAGAGGGGAGCTATAAAGCTCCAATATGTTGGCACAGATGAGTAGGTTGCAGATGTGTTGACCAAGCCTCTATCTCGTGTGAAGTTTGAGCACTTCCGAGACAAGCTTGGTGTTGTCCAAAAGGACCTCCCTCGAAAGGGGGAGTGATGTTGATGATACCATAGTATCCTGACCAATAACGGGTAGCTCCGTTAGTATTTTATATCCTAGGGGATTGATCATCCCTTGGCAGATCTCGAAGGTCCAGTAAGTGTTGATGATTGCAGTGTCGTGTGACATTCTCCAGGTCGTTCTCCTCTGGACTGAGTTGAGACGATTTGTGAGAGAGAGAGCCCATGTGATGGGTGTGCGTCAAACTCTGGACTGAGTTGTGATGACGTGTGGTCTCTTGTCTACTCCTTTGGATTGAGTTGAGATGACTTGAGATGGTCTCTTGTCTACTCCTCTGGACTGAGTTGAGATGACTTGAGATGGTCTCTTGCCTTGTACTCCTCTGGACTGAGTTGAGTTAGCTTGAGATGGTCTCTTGCCTTGTACTCCTCTGGATTGAGTTGAGTTAGCTTGAGATGGTCTCCTGCCTTGTACTCCTCTGGACTGAGTTGAGTTAGCTTGAGATGGTCTTCTGCCTTGTACTCCTATGTACTTAGTTGAGTTGGCTTGAGGTGGATCTCCAGATGGTACTTGTGTGGACTCAGTTGAGTTAATCTGTTGAGAGTGACGTCCTTGTGGCTGAGCACTAGTGGATGTGTGAGATTACTTGCTATATTGTTAAAGAGTAAAAACTTTGGTAAAATCCTAATTTATGTTGTAAAGGGTACAAGTTGTCCCTACCATGCAAAGATAATTAATATTGTGTAATTATTAATTATATTATTAAGTTGTACATGCCGGCCCTATTGTGCTAAGTGTCATGTCTATTCGTTGAGTTAAGTTTTGTATAAATAAGAGATAGATCCCCATTGTGGATCATATCTCTCATACTAACTCAACGCTTGGTCTGAAATTATGAGGACTGCAGTTTGCACTTTTCTAGGAGCTAGTTTTCGCAGTCTTAGAAGCACCCTTTTGTGTGCTAGGTTTTGGTGGCGGATGGTGGATCTTCTCTTGGAAATATAAGCAACGGATTACTGGTTTTTTCCCTTGGTTGAGAAGGGTTTTCCCATGATATTTCTTGTGTTCTTGTGCATGGTTATTCTTCTTGTGATCTTGGTTACAGCTTGTATTGTTGCTGCAAATGGTTATGGTTTAGTTAATGCTAAATTGAAATAAACTATGTGCATCAACTTAACCATCAAAACTTCAATAGTAAGGATGGTCTGTCAGAGTACTTGTGCATGTATATTCCAACTATGGTCAGTAGTGGTAGATCTGTTAGGATTTTATATCCTAGGAAATCTTATGATTCCTGGGCAGATCCCGAAGGTCGGGTAAGGACGGTCTGTCAGAGTACCACGTGGTAGCTCCGTTAGGATTTTATATCCTAGGGAATCCTATGATTCCTGGGCAAATCCCGAAGGTTCGGTAAGGACGGTCTGTCAGAGTACCACAAAATGTTGTTGCACCTGCCTCATTCTGTTGCATATGCTGATGATGTTGTTGTTCCAGCCTCATGCTGTTGATGATGTTGCTATTCCAGCCTCGTGCTGTTGATGATATTGTATCAACCTCGTGCTGTTGTTGATGATGTATCAACCTCGTGCTGTTGATGATGTTGTATCAACCTAGCGCTGTTGTTGATGATGTATCAACCTCGTACTGATTGATGATGTTGTATTAGTGTTATACTAATTGATGTTTATGTAGATGATGATGATGA
>SNQJ01S0092493.1:13902-31702 GCA_010110895.2 Picea sitchensis
GAGAGGGAGTGTTGTTGATTGCAGCTTCATGAGACATTCTCCAGGTCGTTCTCCTCTGGACTGAGTTGAGACGATCTGTGAGAGAGCCCATGTGATGGGTGTGTCATACTGCTTTGGACTGAGTTGAGATGACGTGTGGTCTTTTGTCGCGCTCCTCTGGATTGAGTTGAGACGACTTGAGATGGTCTCCTGTCAGACTCCTATGGACTTAGTTGAGTCGACTTGAGATGGCTCTCTAGATGGTATTCCTATGGACTTAGTTGAGTTGATCTGTTGAGAGTGATGTCTCTGTGGCTGAGCACAGGTGTACGTGTCCCTAGTGGCTGAGCACTAGAGGATGTGTGGATTCCTTGCTATATTGTCTAAGAGTAAGAATTATTGTGTAACCTAATTGTGTAAAGGGTACAAGTCGGCCCCACCATGTAAAGATAATTAATATTTGTGTAAAGATTAATCATATCATTGAGTTATAGAAGTTGGCCTTATTGTGCCAATAGACACACCTATTGTTGTGTTAGGTCTTGTATAAATAAGAGGGTAGATCCCCATTGTGGATCACTCACACACTCTTCATTGTAACTTTCTCTCAAGCTACTTGTATGATTGATGTAATGTTCCCAGCCAAGATGCCAAAACATCATGTTTTTGGTGCATTTTAAACTCTTTCTGGTTGTGGTATTTCGTCAAACACTTTGCTGATTTACTTGCAGGTTGACTTCTTGATTTCGGCCTTAGGGTTATATTGATGATTTATGTGTGTGTTTGCAGCAACAGATAAGAAGATAAGCAATGACACATACCTCAACCATATGCAAGACCAACAATGCAATAGACAACCCAACAATGATTCAGATTTGCTACTTATTCATAATAATAAGAACCTGCTACAATGAGGAGGCCGATCTTGAATGCTCAACAGATGGCTCCCATAAACATAATACGAGCTGCTACAAAATGCTCCAATAGAAGACTACAAGCCTCCAAAGGATGAATACTCAATGAAGACCAATGCAAGAATAGATCTGGGCCGTGTGAAGTGACAAACCCCTAACTTGAATGATGCCACGCCCTGCAGGAATGATGAAGCTCCTCAATAATTTGGCCCTGCTGCCAAAGATGTCCAAACCCTCTGGTAAATATGCCAAACAATAGATCGGGTCAATGCAAGAACATCCCAGGTGCTCAAATCTCCAAGACCCCTCACAAAGTCATGGATCTAGCCTCCCTCCAAGGAATGGTGTGCCCCCCTGGATGCCTGAAACCCTAGATAATTCGGCCTTCCTCCTAGAGACCTCCAAATGCTCCAAAAACTGACTAGAATGATAGATCGGGGCTTGGTTACCTCCCTGGTGAAGTCCCAAGCGAAATGATGAAGATCTGATCTACGAAATGGCTGAAATCACTTTCTGAAGTGTGCTCCTCTCCTTCAATTCGTCCCATGCATCCAATAAATCAAATGACACATAAAACTCCACCGGAATGCACTAGATCTAATGGCCAAGACCCTGCAATAATAACCCAAGTGCTAGAATGTCCGAAAGCCCTGCCAATAACCTGGAACAAACTTCTCTCAATAGATGGTGCACCCCCCTTGTTGGAAACCCCCCAATGGTGCGGCCTCCTTTTCTTCTTGTGCCTGTGGTTGGTGTAGAACCCTCCTGCACTGAGTAGATCTGAACTAGAATGGTGTGGGAGAGTATTTCATCCCTGAGACCAAGCTTGGGACAAGCTAGGTGGAATCTTTCACCACTGAATCGTCCTCTAGGGTTTGTTAAGGCAAAACCCTCAAAACCCCCAAGGTATGGGCTCTCTAGCTAGAAGCCAGATATCAAAATGATAATCATGCATGAATTTAATGAATAGAGGCCCTTGGGCCTTGCCTCTTATTTATACTTCTTGCATCCCCTTGTCTCTCCAAAGTGACTTTTATTTTTTAATTATTAATTGATTAATTAAATCACTTAAATTAATTAATTAACCTTTTTACCTCTGAAAAACGCCTTATCTCTCCTAGTGGCTTCCTTGGCCACTGGAAGTCACTTCTCATCATCCTATCCTGTAGTCATGTTCCTCCCGATTCCAATGAGCTATTACACTGAGAGGTTCCTCCAAGTATTGTGCCCAAAATGACCTCTTCCGTGAATTTAGTTAACTTGTAGCTCAAAATACTCAGAATCATGGAAATCGTCGGAATGCAATGGAACCAAAGCCAACCTGTGCGGAATGGATCATAATGATGAAATGGGATGAGCGATGCAAGCTGGACTGCAAAATACCTCTCAATAATCTTTGTACTCGCTATAACCTCCATTTGGCTACTCTGGTCATCATAACCCTCTGTAATGTAATGATGTCCCAAAGTGGGGACCTTACAGTCCTCCCTGCTAGAAAATTGCTTGTCCTCAAGCAATAACCAAATCCCTCCAAGTATAATACCAGGATTTCATGTCCACCTGTAGGCCACACAGTAGAACCCGTCCAAAGATGAAGTAACATACACTCCACTGCCTGGATCCCATATCAAGAAGTGCACTGTAGTATCCTGTGAAGCATAGTCCTGAACTATATCAACCCTGTGAATCTCCTGCACATGACACATGGCCTCATCTCGGAATGAGTCCATCCTCCAAGCCCCTACCAAGATCAACACGGCTTCCATCAATTGCTCATGCTGATGCCAGAATGAGGTACTGCAAGACCTCCGTGAGACACCCTCAAGTGATGTGCTCCCCTCAACATTGCAGCTCAATGGAAAGTCAAAACAACTTTCCCCTGTAAAGGTCCACTCGCCCCTGTGAGTTAGAGAAATGCTCAAACCTGTAATTCCTGGATCCCATGTTAACCTCTGTCGAAGATCACCATGCTGGCCCTGTACTATTCTGAGCATGCCCGACTGCTCCATATCTATATCTATATACTGGATCCTCAAATTGAAGTACTTGTGACAATTTGACCTGCTGTCCAGAAACTGCATCTGTAAAGACATCTATGTGGAAGTAGTACCTGTTGAACCATCTCCATGTCTGATCGTGATGATCAAGAGTGAAAAGCTGCCTCGCTCCATTAGACAAATCCCTGCAGGCCCACTCCAAGCCAACCCATGGTGGCGTATGTGGCTCTCTGGCACAACCTGGGTCATCACATAGTGAAACATCTTGCTAAGCAAGTGAACTCCTGGATCCCATGGAAAACTTGGAAGTTTATCACTTCCATTCTCCTCTAACGGCTCCTGTGTGAGACTGATCACTGTTATAAGCCCTTGGTGCTCATCTGCTATCATCTGGCCTATGATGCTCACCATCACGTACCAAGTCTCAACTGGCTGCCTATGACGACCCACCTCTATCTCGCTGGATGTCTTAAAAACACTCATGTCAGGTGGTCTCGGCCTAGCCACTCCCCATGTCCTCAGCCACTGTCTGTCTCTCCTCATGCTGCTGTCCATGATAAAAGTGTCGGGGAAGGATAACAAAGACATCTGTCGCTGACTGTAGGACTAAAAAATACCACCCGCCTTGGTCAATCCCATGGATTCAACAAAAAGCACGTATATCGGTACCCATGATAATTGCTTGCCTGTAGTCATCACTAAACCCCAATCATCAGGTACAACCGGAAGTAACTCCTCCAACTGCTGGTAAACCAATCTCCATCTCTCATCTCCCATGCAAATGCTGAAACGGTGAAGGTGAGATCTCATAACTATGTGCTGCTACAAAGGAGTTACATCTGCATACTCCCCTAAGTGTGTATCCTCCCTGCAATCCAATACATCCGTCTGAAACTGACCGCATATCTCGGCCTGTCTCTGTGAACTATCACTCATAACTGTATGCCTCGACATACTCGTGTCATCTCCTGTGAACTATAACTCATAACTGTATGCCTCGACATACTCGTGTCATCTCCTGTATACTCCTACTGCACCATAGATCCTGGGCGTACTACTGGATCAACCTCTACCTGAAGGTCAACCACTCTAACGAACCCAAATGGAAGTGTCCTCTATCAACTGGTGCTCCTCTGCTAGACCACCAACATCCTATGGCAATGTGACTGACTGACATATCTGAGTATCCACAAAGATAGATGAAGTGGATCTTTGACAAATCTCCTTAGGAGGCTCCTTTGATCTAGACTTTGATTCTTGAAGGGCTGTTTGTGTGTTGCTCAAGAATCCTCGAGTGCTCTCCAACTCCTGAGTGAGTCTGTCCACCTCCGACTCCTGCTCCCTCAGAGCCTCACGATACATCACGCCAATCCTCAACAGGTAGTCCCTGTCTGTCAACAACTGCTGGTAGACGATCCTCATCACAGATACTCTCTCCCTGAGAGTATGAAAGTCATCCATGGCAAATCCCTCATCCGAACTACTATGTGCCATTGATGTCCTCCATCAGTAATCCGTCACCATTGCATGCATGTCATCAATGCGCCTAGTGACTGCCATGATCATATCCTTACTGACTCTCAACTGTCCTATCAAGTAGTGTGACTCTTGGTCGTAGTCATGCTGGGGTGCCACCTCATATCTCTCACTGCTAGTGCCAACACTGGAATCCCCAACAACACTCTTTGCAAAAGATGAAGTGCTGAACTACCCACTGTCTATTATGCCACTGGGTCCTCATGTATGCCACTGCACCTCATCACTAGATGCTATCTCCCTTTGAATCATACTGTATCTTGTATGATCAACTGTATCCTCCTGTGCACTCACCCTGCTACTATCAACTGCGCCTGGATCCCATATAGATGTGTCCAGACACGTGTTATGATCATCTTGATCAATGAAGAGTACATCCTCATCACTATAGGCTGGTCCTGGAAGTAAGTCTCCATAGTCTGCTCAACTAATGGATTCTCCGAAAGAGGTGACTCAATCTCCTCATGCTGATAGGTATGTATAAGGTCCACTGTCTCCAAGTCATGTCTCTCCTCCTGGGTCTGGGGATCCATATATCCATGGTGTGCATCCTTCACACATGGCTCCTCCATCACATCTGAAATGCCACTGATATGCTCCTGTGACGTGGCTATCATGGGTGTCTGAAAAGACGACAGATGTGTCACGACCCTTCTAGGAAGCTTGTCATCTCTCGGTGCTAGCACGTGTGAATCCCCACTAGTGTATCTACTCTGCTGAGGTGTAGGGTCATCAACACCATGTGATATGTCTACTGCAATGCAAGTGTTGTCATCCTGTCCCTCCGACTGTCTATCCACTACACAAGGGTCACCATCCTCCCAAAGCATGCCATAATCACTAGTATCTGCAAGTGTGCAAGAGTCACTATCCTCCTCAAGCGTGTCAGAATTACTAGCCTTTGTACTAGCATCATCGCATTGCTCCAAATAAGCATCTAGCTCTATCTTTGTGTCCTCACACACCACATCCTCACTGTCATAGTGTATCTCAATAATATGCTTCTTACCCTTACCCATACACCTATGATCTGGTTCCCAAGGAACCTTGCAATTGTAGCAAAGTTGCGTGCTCCTAATGGGTGTGGGGTTTCTATGTTCTTCCATCCATCTAGCTGCTCTGGCTCTCTTTTCCTCTGCTACGATGATCCCGTGTAAAACATCCTCTTCGCTCCAACTGGGATTTCTTAAGGCTACATACTGTGGAAAGGTTATTTGAGCCCTAGTTTCCTTGCTAAGGTTAGAATATTTTATCTCATAGTAAATTATCTCAAGGTATATCTTGTCCATTTCTCCTTATGGAAGACCCCTCTATGGCTCTGCATGCATGTGCTAATTCCCACTGGCTGGCAGGAATCTAAGCTCTGGTACCACTGTAATGTTCCCAAGCCAAGATGCAGGAACATCACATTTTTGGTGCATTTTAAACTTTTTCTGGTTGTGGTATTTCATCAAACACTTTGCTGATTTACTTGTTTGTATGTGTTTACTTGTAGGTTGGCCTCTTGATTTCGGCCTTACGGTTATATTGATGATTTATATGTGTGTTTGCAGCAACGGATAAGAAGATAAGCAATGAAACATACCTCAACCATATGCAAGACCAACAATGCAATAGACAACCCAACAATGATTCAGATCTGCTCTTTATTCATAATAATAAGAACCTGCTACAATGAGGAGGTCGATCTGGAATGCTCAACATATGGCTCCCATAAACATAATACGAGCTGCTACAAAATGCTCCAATAGAAGACTACAAGCCTCCAAAGGCTGAATACTCAATGAAGACCAATGCAAGAATAGATCTGGGCCGTGTGAAGTGACAAACCCCTAACCTGAATGATGCCACGCCTTGCTGGAATGCTGAAGCTCCTCAATAATTTGGCCTTGTTGCCAAAGATGTCCAAACCCTCTAGTAAATATGCCAAACAGTAGATCGGGTCAATGCAAGAACAACCCAGGTGCTCAAATCTCCAAGACCCCTCTCAAAGTCATGGATCTACCTTCCCTCCAAGGAATGGTGCGCCCCCCTGGATGCCTGAAACCCTAGATAATTCGGCCTTCCTCCTAGAGGCCTACAAATGCTCCACAAACCCACTAGAATGATAGATTGGGGCTTGGTTACCTCCTTGGTGAAGTCCCAAGCGAAATGATGAAGATCTGATCTACCAAATGGCTGAAATCACTTTCTGAAGTGCGCTCCTCTCCTTCAATTCGTCCCATGCATCCAATAAATCAAATGACACATAAAACTCAACCGAAATGCACTAGATCTAATGGCCAAGACCCTGCAATAATAACCCAAGTGCTAGAATCTCCAAAAGCCCTGCCAATAACCTGGAACAAACTCCTCTCAATAGATGGTGCGCCCCCCTTGCTGGAAACCCCCCAATGGTGCGCCCTCCATCTCTTTCTGTGCCTGTGACTGGTGTAGAACCCTCCTACACTGAGTAGATCTGAACTAGAATGGTGTGGGAGAGTATTGCATCCCTGCGACCAAGCTTTGGACAAGCTAGGTGAAATCTTTCACCACTGAATCGTCCTCTAGGGTTTGTTAAGGCAAAACCCTCAAAACCCCCAAGGTATGGGCTCTCTAGCTAGAAGCTAGATATCAAAATGATAATCATACATGAATTTAATGAATAGAGGCCCTTGCCTCTTATTTATATTTCCTACATCCCCTTGTCTCTTCAAAGTGACTTTTCTTTTTTAATTATTAATTAATTAATTAAATCACTTTAATTAATTAATTAACCTTTTTACCTTTGAGAAACGCCTTATCTCTTCTGGTGGCTTCCCTGGCCACTGAAAGTCACTTCTCATCATCCTATCCTGTAGTCTTGTTCCTCCCGATTCCAATGAGTTATTACATTGAGAGGTTCTTCCAAGTATTGTGCCCAAAATGACCTCTTCCGTGAATTTAGTTAACTAATAGCTCAAAATACTCAAAATCATGGAAGTCGTCAGAATGCAATGGAACCAAAGCCAACCCGTGCGGAATGGATCATAATGATGAAATGGGATGAGCGATGCAAGCCGAACCCCAAAATACCTCTCAATAATCTTTGTACTTGCTATAACCTCCATCTGGCTACTTTGGTCATCATAACCCTCTGTAATGTAATGATGTCCCAAAGTGGGGACATTACAACTGAAGTGCGCACTCCTCTTATGCGCAAGTTTTCTAGGTCATAGAAGCACCCTCTTGTGTGCTCTAGGGTTTATGGTGTGGGGGATATTCTCTTGACTCTATTGCAAAGGATTGCTGGGTTTTCCCAGGATAACTTCTTGTATTCTTGTGCATGGTTATTCTTCTTCTGATCTTGGTTACTGCAGCTATTATATATTGTATTGCTGCATTGTTTATGGTTCAAGTTCATGCTAAATTGAAATAAACTACATGTGATTGGGCTCATCATTAAAATTCAACATATACTTCATTTGGATGTCATTAATATAGTTGGATCTCTACTCCCTCATTTACACACAATGCACTCCTCTTTCCAACCAACATGTATATCTATATCCTAGTACTCACAAGGTGACACAATTAGTAATTTAACTAATAAATTGCAACAACTGTTTTATCCACACCCTCCATCTATTCTACACTTAGAGTGCATGGCCTGTGTTCTTTAATTGTTGGATTTCATTGATTTTATGTGCCACAACGATATGCTACAAGTGTGTGTACAACTTCATATCAATGGCTATGGGAAGGTGCTATCCCAAACGATACTCGGATGTAGTTACTAGAACAACATCTAAATCTTCATTTACCAGAGATTGCGATTGAATTAACTCTCGGGGGGCAGTGATTGCATTTTATTGTTTATATGTCATCACATTAAGAAGAATGAACAAAGAATAGAGTAGGGCTCTAAACTATGCACTCTTATAAGAAGAAATCGACAATAATAGACACATCAATTAATCATAACGAACACATAAATTTTATCTTGGAAACTCAAATGGGAAAACCAACTTCGAATGGGGTTCAGTTTTTCATTTTGGCAATCTCTAGTACAAGCAACGCTTGGCTGTCCATGTATCTCCCTCTATTGGCGAAAGACCCATTGATAATGAAAATGAAGGAAGAAATAGGGAGAGTTGGGGGGGGGGTAAGGGGAAGACCAACAACCATGACCCTTCATTTCCCCTTTCTCAGCCTTCTCCCCTATTTTTATTTTATTTTATTTCTTTTAATTCTCTTTTTTCTTCTCTTTTCTTCTTGTCCTATTCAACTTTTACATTGCGCTGATTTACACGGTTTGCTAACCATTGTAGATAGTTGAATTTTTTTTATATGTACAGTCTTACAACCATTCATTGGTTTGGGTCCATTTCATATTACACCTCCCCATTGAGAGGCTTTTTAGTCTCCAAAAGGTCAAAGGAAACCAATTTGTATCAATGTGCCTTTTGTCTGCTTCTCTAGAACGTGGCTCCGACTTTCGCTCCTGGCTACAACATTGGCTTTGGCTATTGGCTCTGGTCTCGGCTATGGCTTTAGTTCTGGTTGTTGGCTTTCTTGTTCTCGCAATATAGAGGTATGCTCATTGATTTTCAACTTAGAGCAATTTCTAGATCCAAACTTTGCACGTAACATCCATTCCCATCTCCCTCTCAGTCTTGGAGATGGTCTATCTTGGCAGTCCATGAAGCCAAGTGGAATGTCGGTCTTCTTGATTAGTGTGACCACTGCAAGTGATACCATCACGTAACAGTCCACAAGAGGAAGTGTGGTATGCCTTCTCTTGCTAGGATTAGTTGATTCTTTGCATGGAAAAAACCCTCCGGTGCCTACACATGATTGCAAGCATGTCATGGAGTTCTCAAGAACTCTCCCAAGGTCATTGACCTCCGTGCACCAATCTCTTGAACATCTTCAAGATGGGGTTCTTCGGATGTAATGCCGGAAACAAGAAGTGGATTGTCGCTGCCTTGGCATCAACCTGTTGTTCGTCCTGTTGGTGTCACTAACCTACTTCATTGCTAAAACTCCTTGGCTAGCTTGTGCTTATTGGACTAGATATGCAGGCAACTCTTCATCTTCTTCAATCTTCACTCTCCACACTCTTCTAGCTATGTAGTTTATGGGGTGAAGCTCTAGATGGAGTTGCCTACACTTTGCTTCCCAATGACCACCACTCAAATTATAGTGGTGGAAAAAGTTTTTGGCTCTGTTGTATGGAGTCTGAACTGCTCAAAATAGTCCTCTCCATGTGCCTTTGAGTTTTCTTTTGGATTCAAGAAGACTTCTTGCCATTCCTCCTTTGAAAGCAATATGGCTTGTGGCATGTGGCTCGCTTCTCCTAGCAAGTTGCTTCATGATGGCCTTTCTTTCAACAGAATGAGCATACCTCTAAATACCAACGATTGACAATGTTGTGGCAAACAAGGGATGTCTTGTTTGAGGTAGACCTCTTGGACTTCTTTTTCTTCTTGCCTCAACTAAATGGCTTGCCGCTTCTTCTGAATAATGGTGCAGGTTGAGTATTAAAGCCCTTCTCATTGTTTTCTTTCTTGAATTTGCCACAAGAAGGTGGAGGTGGTAGTGGGCTACTGCCACCTTCATTTGCTGTTGCTCTTTCTCTTGATGAGCAAGCCAATTTGCCTCATGATGGCCTTTCTTTCAACAGAATGAGCATACCTCTAAATACCAACAATTGACAATGTTGTGGCAAACAAGGGATGTCTTGTTTGAGGTAGACCTCTTGGACTTCTTCTTCTTCTTGCCTCAACTAAATGGCTTGCCGCTTCTTCTGAATAATGGTGCAGGTTGAGTATTAAAGCCCTTCTCATTGTTTTCTTTCTTGAATTCGCCACAAGAAGGTGGAGGTGGTAGTGGGCTACTGCCACCTTCATTTGCTGTTGCTCTTTCTCTTGATGAGCAAGCCAATTTCGGCATGTCTTTTTCCTTCTCAAAAGTGGTCTTCATGGTTATAGAAATTTCCCCTCTACCAATGAAACCTCGGTCGTCATGCTTGACCTACGATGTAGCTACAATTGGGCTCATGATGCCTTGTCTTCTCTTTCCTAGCCCTTGTCCATCATAGCCCATCTACCTTAACAGTTTGGAACCAATGCCTTTGGTATACATTTTGAAATCACCAAAATGCTCTTGAGAGAAGTCCAAGGAAGGTGAGCTTACAAGAGTTGTCTCAGTCATGGTGATAGCCCTTGCAATGGCAATGGAAAGTGGCCTTGCTTCCTAGTGCTCTTGGACAATTGCTCGGAGCTTTGCCATGACCTCCTCTTTTGCTAACCCTTGTTGCAAATACACCATCATCTGGGTGAGCCTATCTTCTTTCCACCTTACCATCTGGATGATCTTCTCACCGAGGTGTACGAGCTGCACTTTGTGCTTGTCCCAAATCTGTCATGATCGTAGTGAGGGAGTCTTGGTGTTCTTCAAAATTCTTCTTTAGAAATGACAATAGTTTGACAAAGGTCTCAAGGTGCTTCTCCATCTTTGACATTCTCTGGTAGGACATTTGGACTTTCTCCTTAAAGTGTTCGTTCTCTTCTCGAAGCTGAGCATTGTTAAGTTTTCCAACTTTTCTCTGCTTTCTTTACCCATGCCGAGGTTTGCAATGATCTCTTTAAAGTTCCGACAGCTGTGTCACGGTCAAGGATATAACTGATATGATACCTTATGATTCGTAATTGAGGGACTTATAGCCCACTCACTTCACCAACACAAATTGTTTGTGGAAGTTAAAAATCTTGTCTTTATCTCAGTCTTTTCTAAAGAGCTCCGTCTTCTGAAGGCTACTATGCCTATGTTCCTTTGTCACGCACAAGGATCTCATTCTTCTACTTTCTTTTGATGGCTGCAAGGTTTTTGTTATCAATGTAGCCCGCACACAACAACCGACCTAATTGACAGAGATAACTAAACTTGGGATTTCTCTTTGCATGGTGTTCTTGTGCATGGTGCTTCTTCTTGTGATCTTGGTTGCTGCAGCATTTATGGTCATGGTTAAATGATAAAATGGAATGAACTTCATGCTTAACCTAATGCTTATGAAAATTTAACAAATAATACCTCCCTAAGACACTAGACAGTGAAAATTACTATGGCTGTTATGAAATTGCAGCAGTACAACAGTTTACAACAAGTAGTATAACTTTGTAACAACAACATTAAATAGAGATCAGAAATGCATCAATTGGCAAGGAGAACTTAGCACATATCCAATAGATTGATATCAAATTGTTTCAAGCAATTTCTAAGCATGTTATACCACTATTAGAGTAATGTATGCATCGAATTAGAGTATGTTAAGATGGCTGTAGCAAACTTTTTCAAAGGCAGCAAGCTTATTAGTCGATTAGTTTAAGTTAGTGTTAGTAAAGTTAGTAGGAAGCTTGAGAGAATTAAAATAGAGAGTTTGTTGATCACTTTTACCATAAGAGAGCTTGAGGATTAGTGCCTTTGAGGGCTATGGAGTCTTTACAACAACAACAATACAATGAGTTTTGGAGATGAAGCTAGCAAAGACTAAGAGGTAGTGCTTAAACTCTAAGGTGCTAACACATTAAGGCAAACTCTAAGGTGCTAACACATTAGGACCTTGGGGTTTAAGCCTTGAGGAGAAGGATTGCTAGAGTGCAAGCACTCTTGGGCCCTAGCAACCTTTTCTCCCTTCTTAAGTACTTCAACTAGGTCACAATCAAGAGTCTAGGGCCAAAATCCTAAAGTGATAGCACTTTAGGGATTTAGAAGTCTAACCCTAGCTAGGATTTCTTCACAAATTTTGGACAAAATTAACCTTGTGAGAGGAGGAAGCACTTATGCTCCTCTCTTAGTAGGGTTTCACCAAGCAAGACGTCTAGCATGAAAGAGAGAAATTACCATGAACATTTGATAGCAAAAGATAAAATTGCAGAAATTTCACTTACTTCACCAAGATAGCGTGAGAATAAACCCTAATTGCAGAAATTCCTTCCAAAAATCAGCGAAGAAGCATCCACACTTGACCTCCAAGAGATAGCGCATGAGAGAAAAGAGCCAATAACCCCAATATAGCTAAAATTTCAGACTTGTTTTCTCACAAATGGTGAGAAGATGTGATGATAAAATGAAATGTCGAGGTGCTTTATTTATATGGAGCTACCTTGACCTATTTGTCCACATAAAGTTTTCAACAACAAAATATAAGAGGGCCGACCCCTTTAATTTGCCCTTACATTATACCAAAATAAAGTTTTACGAGCAACTCTTGACTCTCTATGCATCTCCCTCTCTTGGCCAAAAGATCCATTGAGAATGAAAATGAAGGAATAAATAGGGAGAGCTGGGGGAGACGAAATTGACAGTAATAGATACATGAATTAACCATAATGAACACATAAATTTTACCTTGGAAACCCAAATGGGAAAACCAACTTCGAAGGGGGCTCAATTTTTCATTTTAGCAATATTTGGTACAAGTAGCTCTTGGTTCTCTATGCATCTCCCTCTCTTGGCCAAAAGATCCATTGAGAAAGAAAATGAAGGAAGAAATAAGGAGAGTTGGGGGGAAGGGGGGCGGGTGTAAGAGGAAGGCCCATTATTTTTATAAAACCCTACATCAGCTTGAGAGCATAAAGGGGCCTTTAAAACCAATTTTTTTTATTTTCCAAACTTGTAAATTTTTGCCCAGAGTTCCATATTTTTATCACAAAACTGGCGTTGACAATCAACTAACAAGCGCTATGAAATGACCAAACTTTCAGGTGTTATGAAATGAGCTAGTTCGGCGCTGCAAAGCTAACGTTGCAAAAGGACCAAATTTGATAATGCAAATTCTTGTGTTAACATAATGATTTGCTACAAGTGTGTGTACAAAAACGTATCCCAAAAGATACTCGGATGTAGTTACCAGAACACCAACCAAATCTTCATTTACAAGAAATTGCCATTGAATTAACCATCGAGGGTAGTGATTGCATTTTACTGTGTATATGTCATCAGATTAAGTAGAACGAACAAATAATAGAGTATGGATTTGGACTATTCACTCTTATAAGACGAAATCGACAATAATAGACACATCAATTGAACATAACAAACACATATATTTTACCTTGGAAACCCAAATGGGAAAACCAACTTCAAATGGGGCTTAATTTTTCATTTTGGCAATCTCTAGTACAATCAACTCTTGGCTCTCTATGCATCTCCCTCTCTTGGCCAAAAGACCCATTGAGAGTGAAAATGAAAGAAGAAATAGGGAAAGAGGGGAAGGCCAAAAACCATGACATCTCATTTCCTCTTCCTACTCTCCAATTTTATTTTATTTTTATTTCTTTTAATTCTCTTTTTTCCTCTCTTTTCCTTTTGTTCTATTCAACTTTTACATTGAATGGATTTACATAGTTTGCTAGCCTTAAGAGATTGTCGAATTTCTCTTACAGGGATTGGGTCCTACAACCATTTGTTGGTTTGAATCCATTTCAGATCACTATTAATGTCCACATTGCCATCCCCATTACTTCATGCATGCAAGTATCCTCTCCCCAAAACAATCTTGTTTGTTGAATTTTTGCTTGACACACCTTCTACTACATTTTCCAGAGTTGGAATGGCTTGAATGTTGCTTCTTCCTAGCCTCAATAACAATTCCTTGGTCAAATGGTTTTGGAGCCACCTTCCCTTCATTGTGACCAAGATGTGGGAAAAGGTGCATGTATTGGTTTTTTGGTAGCTATTATCTACTTTTAGGAAATTACCAATGCTATTATTTATCCAAGACCAATTGTAATAGCATCTTCTCCCTTTGCAGATCAAGGTATGTGCTCCATCTCTTCAAAGACAATGGCATGTGCCCCCAAAGCTAGTGCAATCCTAGAACCCTCAAAACATTTGATTTGATTTAAAAATGAACGCAAGCCATCCAAGTCAACTCAGATTCGGTCAACTCGGCCAAGTTGACTAGCGACTGTATTGACTCGACCTCTTGCTCAATTCGAAGGGTCGGTTTGGTATCAAATTAGTTGAGTCAAATCTTGACTCCGCCGATTAGGTGCCAAATTGGCCCTACTTGACTTAGCCGGTCAAGACATGTTAAGTCTTGTTTTTATCAATGATTTTGTTACTGATTTAGATAACCTTCCCATTTACACCACTTTCCTAACTTGAATGACATCTGTTTTTGTCTCCACGTTGCCTTATAAACTTAATGTTTCACTTTTGGAGTGTTGGGGATGTATTCGAGTTGTCACTCAAGTGTGAAATCTTGTTCTTGGATAACTAACACCTCAAGTTTAATCTTATGGTGGTAAGTCATTCCAAGGAATGCTAAGTTTCTTATGGGACGGGGAAAACGAAACCCTCAAGCTAAGGAGTTGAAGACTAGGCATCAACTCAATCAGGCTTGAAAAATTGAATTGGATTCTTTCAATGTTGTTAAATAGTTTCTTTTGGGAAATTGGGTATCGACTTTTTGATTTGAAAACTATCGAGCTCAATGTTGATGATTGCAACGTCGTGTGACATTCTTCAGGATACGTTCTCCTCTGTGACTAAGTTGAGTCGACCTGTGAGAGAGCCTAGTGTTGGGTGTGCCCATCTGATGGGGTGTATCGTTCTCCTCTGGACTGAGTTGAGTCGTGCCCCAGTGTTGGGTGTGCCCATGTTATGGGTGTATCGTTCTCCTCTGTGTGAGAGTTGAGTCGATGTGGTCTCCTGCCTTTGTTTTCTTGTGGACTCAGTTAAGTCAGGCTTGAGATGGTACTCCAGATGATTCTCCTGTGGACTTGTTATCGCACAGTTTGTAGTCAAGGTAGAAGACAGATGGAAGAAGGGCAAACTAGCGTAACTGAGACTATTCCACCACTGTCACCTTAATGGGATAGCTCTTTTTGTTTAGGGAGATAAGGCCCAGGGGAGACGTCCCCGGTGACCTGGGGTTTTGAGAAGGCAAAAGGCTTAAAGGCTAAGTGATAATTCCCCCCTTAGAAGTCACCATCGATCAAAAAGTCTCGGCTAATCAGCCAAAAAAGATAAAGATAACCGGAAATAGTAACCAAGAAATGCACCTGCCCGAGACAAAGCAACAAAGAAACTATACATGTGCAATCTTATTTGTTGGTTAGTACTTCATATAATCAATGACTTTCTGATAATAAGCAATTGAGCAATAATATTGACGAACTAAATCAATGTTTATACAATAGCAATGATTACAATATCACTTCACAATAAATGCTAAAGAAACTCTAATGATGAGTGGCAATCAATGTAAACAGTATCAACACTTTAGAAATGATGCCTTAAGCAATCATTCAATTATTTTAAAGGTAAAACGAATGCTGCATAAAGGTGACGACAACAATAGGGTTAGTAAGATTAGTTCTAGGCTAGGGTTAGAAATAGTTAGCGGTTGTTCAAGAATGTTGAGAGATTGTTTGTGATCAAGGTACTCAATACAAGAGGTCTTAGACTAGCGCTACTAGGGAAAATGGAGTCAAAAGAGGCTGCAAAGGTTGAAAGACTAAATGATAATGATAAAACTAAAGACAAGAGGGTTGGATGTTGAATTGCTGCTATAGCAAGGCCACAACAATGAAACCCTAGGGGAGAAAGACTCACTAAGGTGTAGAAACCCTAGGCCCTAGTGCTTTCTCCTCCTTTAGCTTATTGCCAAGATGAAATCGGCTAGCTTAAGCAAGAAGTTATAGGGCTAAAGACAAGAGAGTTAGAAGATGAAGTGTTGGTAAGGCAAGGCTTCATCAAACAAATCCTAGGGGAAAACGACTCATCAAGGTGTAGAAACCCTAGGACTTGATGTGTTTTCCTCCTTCTTAGCTCAATAATAAGGAAAAAACGGCTAGCTAGAAGAGTAGAGATAGAGTGTTGCTATGGCAAGGCTCTATCTTACTACAAAAAATCAAAATAGCTCTTAACTTGGTAGGGACATGAGACAAGGACCTTAGCATGTGCTTGTCACCTAGGGTTTTAATGCAGCAAATTATAATAACAAATGCAAGTAAATTGTACCATAACCATTCAATCAAGAAGTGTTGCAGAAATTCACTTACATTAACCAAGAATTCCAATAGCCAAACCCTAGTTGTAAACCTTCCACCGAGAAGAAATGCCAAAATAGCCAAGAAATAGTCTCCTTCAACAAGTGTGCACCAATTTTCAGCGAAAAACCCTAATTGAGGGCGCAAATTTCAGAACTCACCAAGTGGTGAGTGAAAGATGATGAAAAAATGAGAGTAAAAACCCTCAATATATACCATACCAATGACATTAATTAAATTTTAGGTCATCAAAAGGCCGACAAGGCCAAAAAACAAAATAATACTTTTTTACATTAAATGTCATAAATTCAAACCCTAATTAAGCAAAAGCAAGATGTCATGCCCCTTCTAGGGTGACATTAGTTCTTTCTAGGGCAAATGCAACCTCCTGGAGCAAAACGTTAGCCCTCCTTAGGCTTCTCCAACCTGCCACATGTGCCAAACTGCCATGACTATCTTCCAAAACGTCCATGAAGCTGGATGACGTCATGAGCCTCTTGGGTGATGTCTTGGGCCTTCCAAGGCCAACATTCCAATGAAGTGGGAACAACCCCCTTAGGTAAGGCTCTGCTAGGGTGCCTTTGTGGAACGTCCTCCTCTTCTCCAGTGTAAACCTCTCTGTCCGGTTTCTGCCCCCTGCTGGGGTCTCAACATCCATCTGGTGGGCTCTTTAGCCCCATGGAGGTCCGAACTTATCATCTCCCCATGTGTACCTGTCCAATGTGGTACCTGTCTGTCGGGCATGATCTTGCACATCAACAACTACGCCCTCCATGGGCTCATAAGTCACAAGGATCATAGCAATGTCAATCACATCTCATCATCAATATTATTAAACATGTGCATAAAACCCTTTTACCCCAGTCAAGTGCTCAAAGACATTATACAAATCTCCAATACAAGTTTGGAGGAGGTGACAAGGCGTTGTATTGGGCTATTGTCCATCGGAAAAGGGAAATTTCCGGAAGAGATTGAATCCAAGTCATGTAAATGGGTGAGGTGGATAGGGATGTTTTGACAAGGGGTGCAGTGAAAGCAGGGAAATGCAGGGCTTACCTGTGGGTGCCTTTGTAGAAGGTGAGCTGCACCTGTCAAGGATGCAAATGTTTCCAAGCCCATTCATGCCTTTTATTCTTCATTCTTTATTACTTTTTCTTCAAGAAGCTAATCAGGGGACACTGCCCTGGCGTGGTGACCAGTGGTGCCAGTGTTACCCACAAGTACTTTCACAGAAATGAGAAGGCTGGCTCGTGATGAGATCCCCTTTCTCTTGGCCATGCAACCAAGAGCCACTACCCTGGCGTGGTAACCAACTGCTAGTAGTGTCATACTGCTAGGTTCCACCCATGGACCT
>SNQJ01S0092493.1:40983-64177 GCA_010110895.2 Picea sitchensis
GTCCTGCATATACACTATTAATAACGAAGATCAGCCAGCTCTCTAAATTGACGATTAGTCCTGATGATGAATCCCGATCTGGATTCGAAACGTCGATGACAAAATGACACCAACTGTGGATTCTCCGGCAAATGAATTTGAAAAACAAAAATTTGCTAATGCTCACCAAGAGAACAAAGAAATTTGCTAAGCAAACATAAAATAAATCTGCTCACCAAATAGAAAAGAAATCTGCTCACGAAAACCACACACAATCTCCTTTCTGCTGCTGTAGGAAGCTCCTCTTGCTAATGAAAGTATGAGGAATGAGTGAAGCAAGTGGTTTCTTATAGCAAAGTAAGGAGATTTAGGGTTTCTATTAGTTTCTATAAATTTCTTTTTGAAATGAAAAAAAACGGAAGAAAATTAATTTTATTCTCATTGGAGAATATAGAAAAGGCAAAAAGAAAGATAACTGACTGTTTGGGGGCCCCACGACCCCCTATTTTTTTATTTATTTCGCCTCTAGGAAGCTTTAAATCGCCTGAAACGCCGGCCGTACCGTATGACGTTTCCAAATCGGGAAACGTCATATGGTACGACTGACGGTGTTTCCCGACCGTACTGTACCCGTATCAACATTTCTGTTTGTTTCGGCGGGGGAAACAGGGGGGGTTAGCATTTTTTGTATCTTAGTATTGACGACTCCATTGTGATAAGGTACGCAGATTTCATTTCTTGTTGAACTTTCATGTTAAATTTTGCACATGATGAAGGATGGCTTCTTGGGAGTTACATGAAACATATCTTGCTCTCGATAATAAGGACATTCCAGGATACCCAAACAAGCCTCCTCCGAAATATGACCGGAATCTTCCAAGATTCAATGATGATCCTTGTTGTGTTGTTCCACATACCTTGTCACTTGTGAGGTATGCGTCTACATTTGAAGGAAGACATGGAGATCCCTTGATAAGGACGTTTTTACTCTCACTAGGACAGAGGCAAAAGCATTGGGTCAAGCGCTCTTGCAGTCCAAAAAGTATTTCTTCTCTCAAATCCTGTGGAATAATTTCTCAAATGTCAGGGTGCAAAATTTTAGGGTTTTGAAGACACACATCAAGAGATGTTGGTAGCCCTACAAGAGGAGGGCCTTCTTGACCTGTTTGAAGGTTGTGCATTCATGGAGAAGAAGCTTTTGCTGTTCCAAACGAAGATGAAGAGTAGATTTATGAAGGATTTCATAATAGCATTGCATGAAGTTTTGGCCGTGATGAAGGAATAGTCATGAAGAAGTCGTGTAAGGAGCTTGTAATTTTTCTCTACCTCAGGACGAGCTCTGTCACTGTCAAAGAGATGGTTTCAATGAAAATTCTATTGGCTGCAATGGTAGTGAGACTTCCTCCATTGATGAAGACTCCAAGGTTTTTTATGTTGATTGTGATGAATCTGCTGCTCCAAATGCTAGCACTGAAGAAAGTAGGTCAAAATTTGGTGGAGGCAGGGAAAGGATAGCTCTACACACATCAAGACCTGTTGGTAGCCCTACAAGAGGAGGTCCTTCTTGGCCTGTTTGAAGGTTGTGAAAGCATTCGTGGAGAAGAAGCTTTTTCTGTTCCAAACAAAGATGAAGAGTAGATTTATGAAGGCTTTCATAATAGCATTGCACGAAGTTTTGGTCGTGATGAAGGAATAATCATGAAGAAGTCGTGTGAGGAGCTTGTAATTTTTCTCTACCTCACGACGAGCTCTGTCACTGTCAAAGAGATGGATTCAATGAAAATTCTATTGGCTGCAATGTTAGTGAGACTTCCTCCATTGATGAAGACTCCAAGGTTTTTTATGTTGATTGTGATGAATCTGCTGCTCCAAATGCTAGCACTGAAGAAAGTAGGTCAAAATTTGGCGGAGGCAGGGAAAGGATAGCTAAGGTTGACTCCACTGATATTTCAAATCAACAAGAAGACTTTGAAGCTGGTTAAGGAGGCATCCCGAATCAGAGCCTTGATGAAGTGTCTGCTGGAAAGTTTGACTCCATAACAGAATCAGATTCTACAGGTTTGGCACTATTTGAGGGTGAAGATCTTGCTGCTTAGGAGGCTCTAACCTGTAGGAAGCTCTACAGGTTATGAATGCAGGTGGCAGTTTTGTGGTTGATAATGAACATAATAACTGTGATGTTGGTGAATCTGCAATGCAGATTGAGACGCACAAAAGATTCTGATGATCATAAGCATGAGAACCTAGGTGCAGGAAACAAACATGAGGTTTTGGGTGGATGTGGTTCTCTCCATCATGGACAATAATGAAAACTGCACATTGAATGCTGCAACTGTTGATCAAGCTGGCTGTACTAACTTAATACATTTCGAAAATATCCTAGATGAAGAAGAAATGGATAGAAGAAATGGATAGTTCTGCATACTCTATCTGGACAGAATATGAGCATGACAAAGTTATGGGTTCTTATGATGATGTAAACAACAGATCAGGTTTGCACCATGCACCTAGGCAAGACAATGACCAGGAAATGAAACGCTCTGAAGAATGCTCTAATCTGTACTTGGAAATTAGACAGTGTAATGATGAAGTTTTCACACCACTCTTTCAAGCTTTTGATGATGAACCCTGTGAGGGTTATGAGGAGTAGGATACAGTTTTTGAAACTCCACATGCTATTGATTACAGTGCTGGTTTCTCAAAGGATGAAAACCCAATCATTGTGGCTATTGCTGAATAGATTCCAGAGGTGAAATAAACATACTTTCACTGGCCTCTTTTTGCAGATATCCACCATGATGAAATCGTTGATTGTCTTTCAACGTATAATCTTTTGACCAACTTGTTCCACGAGCCTGGTGAGGTAGAGGGGTATCTCATGTTTGATCTAGTCAACTACCTGTAGAACAGAGAGAGTGATGAAGCTTGCCTCCGCATTGAGCCATATGGAGGGTATGTATGAGCAAACTCTACCAAGGCACATAAATCCTTTCCTCAATATAGATTACTTCATTGAAAATTGGGAGAGGTTAGCTCGAAGTTACCAAGCAACGGGATTTTTCCCTTGTTTGACACAAAATGGTAATGTATTTTATGAACCAACACCAGAATTGAAGCATTGGGATTCCAGGCCTAAATTTATCAAGGTAAACAGAGATTCCTTGGAGAGAGATACTGAGATAGAAGATATAAACGGGGTGGAATGCTTGGGATCTGCATTTGAAGAAGATAGGACAAGCGTTGAGATTGTCAGAATTGTTGTCTGAGGATATGGATGTAGTATGGGTATGTTGTGTCCCTTGGAAGGAAGGTTTGCTGTCAATTGATAACACAAATAGAGTCCGGATGGTGGAACCTCATCATCATTCTTTAAGAAAACAGAAGTAGATAACTCTTTCTTCAGGTCACAAAAGGGGATGGCACTCATGGCCTTTTATCACACTGATTAATGACACCTCTATATGTACAAGGGTTGCAAGGTCTGTGAAGGATAAGTCCACATTACGAAGGCTTGTTGGAGATGAAGACAAAACCAAGGATACTATAAAAGCTACTCAAGCCTCCAAGGGTCAAGACATATTTCTCATAAATCTGATAAAAATCAAGTTGTTGGCATGGAAGGTTGCAAGACCTTTTGGCCACCAGAAGCATCCCCATTTTTATTCTGTGTTAAAAATACATGATATGGCTCTAAATTGTGCAAGTGTGGTTGATGAGATGGTAGGTGAAGCTGAATTGAAGGTGAAGGTATGCATGGTTCCATTTCGATTGAATTTATCTCATTTGTTGCTACATCATCATATCTTGTGTTTGGTTAAATTTGGAGGCAATGCAGTGTAGGTAAATTAAGGTGGAGGACCGTTTATGAAACAATTAAAATGTCTTTTTGATACAGACATGGGCTAGTGTAGTAGAGGCAGAGACAGATGGTGAGTTCTCTTTTGGTGAAAAATCCATGTATGTTCTACTGTGAAATCCTCATTTCAAATACCCTGGTTCTCCTCCTTTCTTAGGTATCTATGGTTTTCCATTTTTGGTCTTTGCATATGATGTACTTAATTCTACATAAAATATTTGGTCTTTGCATATGATGTACTTAATTCTACATAAGATATTTGGTCTTTGTTTAAGGTTTTTCATATTATATTTCAGTATTTGTTTAATATTTTTTATAAGATTTTTGGTGTCTTTTTAAGATTTCTCATACAAGTTTCTAGTTTCTATTTAATATTTTATGTTTTGGTCTTTATTAGGTTTAATGGGTGGAGAAATTATGGAAGGTCCTAAAAATCCATATCGGAGATATAGGCAAATGCATATTCTACAGGGGCGGTGGGTGAAGGCAAAGACTAAGGCGGTATGTATGGTTCCATGTGTGTTTGTTTAGATTAGAGGCTTCATACATTATTGGTCATTTATTTAATTATTGAGTGCAATGCAATGCAGGTAAAGGAACGTGGAGGATCACTTGTGAAACTAGTGAATTATCTGTGAGAGACTCTAGTTGAGTGAAGAGGTAGAGGCATAGGTTCGTTATTTTTGGCTCCAAAATCTGTGTATGATTTGCTATGAAATGCTCCTCCTTTCAAATCCAATTTTTGGGATCTTGCCCCTCTTGACATATTTAGTCTTTGTGTTGCATAAGATGTACTTGTTTATAAAATTAATCACAAGAGTTTTGGTCTTTTTTTAAGATTTCTCATAAGATATTTCATTCTTTGTTTCATATTTCTCATCAGATATTTGATATGTATTTAATATTTTCTCCAAAATTTATTGATCTTTCTTTTTTGTTGTGCAGGGTATCCTTGGTTTGCCATTGACGTTTTTTGGGGCTTCAAAGTAGAGTTTGTCATTGTTTCTCTTTGTTATTTATGTTGTTTTTGGCTATTGTTGTTTGTATCTTTTGTTATTGTTGTTTATATCTTTTAATATTGTTGTTGTTTTTGTGTTTTTCTACTTCAATGCCTTTTTTTCTTTGCATTTGTATTTTATTTTTTCTGCTTCCTTTCTTATCTATTTTTTATACTTGTCTATAACCATTTTTTTGTCGGGTTAAATGGGTGGGGAAATTAATACAACCCCTAACAACCCATATTTAGGATTTAAGATTGATTTAAATTCCACATGTGTAGTGGACAAATGTGAAGGAGGTATGTATGGGGGATTTAATTTGTTTCTTGGTATATAATTGTAGGGTTCCATGCAATCTTAATTTAACTCATTTGTTGCCTCATAGTTATATCACGTGTTTTGTTTAAATTTAGATGTAATGTAGGTAAAGGAAGTTAGAAGAGTGTTGATAAAATGATTTGAATATCAATGTGGGGAACTATAGTAGAGGCAAGTGGTCACTTACCTTTTGGTGCAAGACCCACATATATTCTAGTACGGAATACTTCTTGTTTTGAATACAATGATTCTCTTTCCTTTTTACCTATTTAGAATTTACGTTTTTTGGTCGTTACATAAGATGCACCTACGTTTACTTATATTCATAAGATTTTTTGTCGTCGTTTAATATTTCTCCTAATATCTTTCAATCTCTGTTTAATACTTCTCATAAAATTTTTGAGTCTCTATTTAAATTTTTTGGTTTATTTTTTGTTGGGTTCAAGAGTTGAAAAAAATGAAGGCAAATTCCACATGTGCACTCGGTGAAGGCATATATTAAGGATGTATGCATGGTTTCATGCCTTATTGTTTAAATTAGATGCATCTTATATTATTTTCGATTTATTTATATATTGAATGCACTATAATGCAAGGGAAGGTGGAGGAGCACTAATGAAACCACTAAAATATTTTTGTGCGAGAAAAATGAGGATAATGTAGGAGATGCAAAGGCAAAGGTGGGAGGTATTTGGCCCTCTCCCAGGGCAATGGCGATTTGGGTAGACAAGAACTGACATCCGTTGATCAAGGGCCACCTCTACCACTCCTTTTGTGGCAGGTTTCTTTTTCTTTCATGTTTGAAGAAAAAGAAGACAGGGATCTGATTTTTAAAAGTGGTCCCTATTTCATGGGATCCAGAGGTAGGTATCTCAATTGTTGGACCCCATACTTTTTTGCTCGGAAAATGATATTCTTTCTGCAGTTCCAGTCTAGGTATTTTTTCCTTACCTCCTGTTATCGCACAATTTGTACTTTGATCAAAGGAAATGTAAATGGAAAGCAAATTGGCGTAACTTGAGGTTATCCTATCACTGTCACCTCAATATGATTCCTCTTTCTATTTAGGGTTGGAGGCCCAGGGGAGACGTCCCCGGTGACGTAGGGGTTTGAGAAGGCAAGGTCAAGATGGCTATTAAAAGGTTCCCTCCCACAAGTCAACATTGATCAGAAAGTCCCAGGGTTATAACCAATGAAGTGATGAAATATCAAGATGTACCTGCCCGGAACAAAGCAACAAGAAACTATATATTTTGCAAGTACAACTTGCTGTTAGCACTTCATAAAACCACAAACTTTCTCAATAAAAGCAATTGGCTGATATAACAATGAAAGTAAACAGAAATTTATAGCAGCGATATTTATAAGATAATACTTCACAATGATTACCTTAGAATAGCTTCAAAATGACTAAGAATAATCAATCATTAACATTATAATACTAACATTCATCAGAAACAAGTAAGGCAATGCATTAATCAACTTTTTCAATTGTTTTTAGCAACTTTTAATGCTGCAAAATATGGTTGTAGCTTACTTTAGTAACAACAACAATAAAGTTAGTAGGTTAGGCTATTCTAATGTTAGAAGTGGTTAGTAGAAAGCTCAAGGTGTAGGTTTTGATGGTTGTTTAGATCAATCACTCAATAATAAGTCTTAGACTAGTGCTTTTAGGGCAAATGGAGTCAATTAGGTAGCAACAAATGTTGAAGGAAAATGATGATAGTAGGAGAGTCAAAGACAAGAGAGATTAGTAGTTGGAGTGTTGGTACTTCAATTACCAAACCCTAGGGGAAAATTGCTACTAAGGTGTAGGTAACCCTAGGCCGTAGTAATTTTCCTCCTTTAATTCAAAGATGAAGCAAATGATGACTAAGATGAAGCAATAAATACTAGGGTGTTGCAATGGCAAGGCCCTAACAAAGGCTTCAAGAAAATCGGCTTCTTGGCAAAATCTAGTAGGTGAAAGCTTTTAAAGCTAGGACAATAACATGTGCTAGACTTCCTAGGGTTTTAAACAAGCAATTTCATAAACTTAATGTAAATGCAAGATAAACATAACCATAACCATTCAATTAAGAAGATTTTGAGAAATATTACTTACATACATCAAGAATCATCAAACAAAACCCTAGTTGAACACTTCCACCAAGAAAATTGCCAAAAATACTCCAAAATTAGCCTCCTTCAACAAGTTCACCTAAAATTTCAGCCAGGTAACCGTAGATAGGGCACAAATTTTAGACCTCACTAAGTGTGAGTGAAAGATGATGAATAATACAAGGGCTAAAACCCTCATTTATACAATATCAATGACCATAATTAGGTCAAAAAGGCCGACATGGCCAGTTACATGTAATATTTAGTTTTTACATTAAATGACATAAATAAACCCATATCAAGCAGAAAAGGTGACATCATGCCCTTTTAGGGTGACGTTAGGCCTTCCTAGGGCAACGTTGGCCTACAAGAGCAAAATGTTAGGCCTCTGGATTATGCCACACGTGCCACATGGCACACAACTGCCTCCAAAGTGTCCAAAGCGCTGGGTGACATCGTGGGTCACATGGGTGACGTCATGGGCCTTCCAAGGTCTACATCATAGTGAGAAGGGCAAGACCCCCCTGGGTCCAGGCCTGTCGGGTTGTCTCTGGTGGAACGTCCTCCTCTCTCTCCGGTGCAAACTTCTGATTTGTTTCTGCTCCTCGCTGGGGTCTCAACATCCATCTGGTGGGATTTTATCCCTATGGAGGTCTGAACTAATCATCTCCCCATTTATACCTGTCCGTCGGGTGTGGCCCTGCAACAACAACAAGTATGCCCTCCATGGGCTCATAAGTCACAATGATCATAGCAATGTCAATCACATCTAATAATCAAGTTATTTAAACATGTGCATGAAACCCATTTTCCTAGACAAGTGCTCAAAGGCGTTATGCTATTCTACAAGCCAGGTTTGGAGGGGACGCTAGGATGTCCTATTGGGCTAGTTCTCATTGAATGTGGGATGTTCCTGAGTGAAGTCAAATCCAAGCCATGTAAGTGGGTGAGGTGGTAAGGGATCTCCGAGCAATGGGTGCAATGATGACAAGGGAATGTATGGCTTACCTGTGGGTCCCTCTGAAGAGGGTGAGATGCACCTTGTCATGGATGTAAATGTTTCCAAGCCCATTCATGCCTTTTATCATCTTATTTTATCTATTTTTCTTTCAAGGCACTAGTTAGGGGACACTGCCCTGGCGTGGTGAATAGTGGTGACAATGTTGCCCACAAGCATTTCACGGAGATGAGAAGGCGAGCTCGTGATGAGACCCCCTTTCTCTTGGCTATGCCACCAAGAGCCACTACCCTGGCGTGGTGACCAATTGAATGGTAGTGTGTTAAGGTCCTAACCCGCACATAGGTAGATCAATGTATTCGGATGTAATAAAGGTCAATATTAATAAGACCTTTCAATAAAATAGAATAAAGCGGATGTAAGAAGGCGTAATAGAAGCTTAAAACACAGAAGGATCTTCCTCTAGATATTTCTCTTAATAGACACATTTAATATAAATATGGTGGGGTATGAAAACCCTGGCTTGGAGATTATTGTAGCAGAGCCCATTTGCTCTACCATTTGGAGTTGCCCTCGAGAAGGAGCGTGAACATTGATTTATGAATCAAAGTGTTATGTTTGTTGCTATTTTGTATATCATTTCACGTGTATTGTGAAGATTATCTTTCGGATATTTTCTTGTTGATACGTCATTTCTAGCATTTCATTTCTGATTCTGCATATTTTATATATCACGGTATCTTGCAAGTGGTATCGAGCACTCACAGAGGCGAAATTGTGGGTGGTTATTTTTCGGGGTAAGGCGTGTTAAATCTTTAAGCCCGCAATTTGTGGTGCAGCATAAACCAGCGGTTGAGGGATTAATACACAGAGAAAATACAAGTGGTTCTTAAGCTTTTATCGTTACGTACACCCTTGTAACCCTGTTGAGCCTTGCCGGTGGTAGCGCGGTGGTCTTACGATAATGCGGTCGACCTATAGATTTCTTGAAGCCCTCTTTAGATAAACCTATCGGCCGTCGGTGCTATGGTGTCGCGAAGAACAACACTCGAGGAAGTTACTCTCTAGTACGGGTAGTTGGGTAGATACTGACTAAAGTGCGATTATCCTCGCCGTTGAGTTATACGAGATATTGGGCGAGTATACTGATTGGACCCGCGCATTATTATGTCGAGCTATATACCGAGGGCAAACCCTTGTCACGTAGAACCCTTGAATACTAACCCTTGGAGAACATAAACATCAACATAAACAAAATAAAACCGGCGGATCTATTGGCGCATCGTGTTGGCGTTACTAAGAAAATACTCTCACGGTTGAGAATTTGGGGATTTATTGCTGCAGCATTCTTGAGACCAAAGTATAACACCGTGGCGTAATTTTTTTTTTTCGATGCGGAAATTTTTCCTGTTATTTGAGACCTATTCCATTGAATTTCGTAATGCTTCGTAACCATCACATTCATCCATATCATTTTTCGGCAAAAAATTTTGACCCAGCCATTCCCATTTTTCACCATTATTTGAGACCTATTCATTAGACTCATCTCTTCCCCTTGTCGCATTCATCCATATCATTTTTACGCAAAAATTTCTGACCCGGCCAGCTCCTTTTCAGTTCACCCATCATCATGGCCCATACCGTGGCAAGAACTAGATTCTCGCTTCAACACCTTGGAATCTCGTTTCCTTAAGAATCCCCAACAAAGTTTTAACAACTCGGTGCTACTATTGCCTCCGTGATGCCTCCATAAATGCATCCTGCATCCTTCATCCAATGTAGCCCGTCGATCCTTGATAGGCGGAAGTCAAAAACGAACTTGAATGCGTGTCTTTGTATCGCTCTGCACCAAACTTAAAATCCCCCTCGATGACTCTTTAGATGATGCATAAAAGGCGAAGGTGAAACTTCTTCCCACTCGTTTCAACCCGCATCACTTTCAAAGGACTATCGCTTCAGCGGTGGATGTAACCAAATTTGATGGCTCAGTTGCTTGGTTGGGTTACACAAATGGAACAGTATTTCTCTCTCTACAACATTCTGAATGACTTAGCCAAACTCCCGCAGGTAACGTGGTGTTCTCCATCCTAAGATCAAGCGGCAATGGTGGCAATGGAGAAAAACTTCGAATCGGATATGTGCTGGACCCAATTTGATGGCGAGCTTTATGAGCGGCTGACTGACATAACCATTTGGGTTGTTTGAAAGAATTGAAGCAATCAAGCACAGTTGAGAACTTCATAGCTGCATTTGAGCGTCCGGCTTTTCGAACATAGGGCATGAATGCTTTCTTTAGAGTGTCTTATCCTAGAGTGGCTCAAGGAGGAGATTAGGGCCCATGTCCTCATGGCTCGACCTCGACTTGGGTGGAGGCTACCAAAAGCTAAAGAAGCACAACAATTGTTTCCTCTCAAACCCGCAAGCCCTCCTTCATCCCTCAACCTAAACCAGTAAACCCCACCAATCCCTCCGCCCCATTAAAATGCAAAAATTGACCGGTAAAATGGTTGAGCATACAAATTAAAAATATTTCCCGGGCCACAAATAACAGGAACAAAAGCTCTTTATATGGCCATCTCGAGGATATTCAGGAAGGCGATGATGACACTTCCCCTGTGCCCGAGTCACCGAAAATTACTGACATAAACCCTCCGACCCTCCAGAAGTGAAACCAATCATCTCCCTCAATGCTCTCCGCCGACTTCTCTGCCCCAAACCCTCAAAGCTAATGCGGTTACATCAAGCACCCGGAGGTCATCATCTTGGTTGATAGTGGCGACACCCACAATTTTATTCGTCGCATTGCCCAAGAAACCCATTGCTACATCATCGTCAATAATTTCCAAATCATGATTGCCAATGGTGGTTCTATGAAATGTGTGGTATTTGCATCGAAAATGTAGATCTCCAAATAATTGACTGGCCTCAAATCCCATATGTTTTGCTATTGACATGGGAGGTTGGAGTCATTGTGTTGGAGTCTTGGAATATTTAAGAACCTTAGGTCCCATTCTCGCCAGTTTTTGAACCAACATGCAATTTGACCAAGGAGGCGAAAAACATAAATTTCAAGGCATCAACTGGGGTTCTCATGAAATCATCGGTTCTCATCGCACGGAGAAATTACTCAAAAAAAGGACATTCGGGTGTCACAGCCCAACCCCACGCCATACAAACCACAGAGATCCCACCCGTACTAAGACCTCCAAGACTTCCTTTCTAAATATCAAATGGTACTTTCCACTCCCAAGGACTCCCTCCCTTCCCTTTGGTGTCCATGATCCTCCATTCCCCTTGTCCCAGGAAACCTTCCCCACAATATCACGAGCCATTCCATACCCCTTTGCACAAAAGAATGAAATTGAAAAAATGGTCGGGAACTCCTTCTTGTCAGGTCATCCATCTAATCGCGAGCCCTTACTCCTCTCGGTGGGTCATGATGCTTGAAGAAAAGAAGGTTTCTTGGAGAATGTGTCACGACTTCGTGCTCTCAACAAACTAACCATCAAAGACCAAATTCCCATTCTGTCATTGATGACCTCACGATGAATTAGTGGCAATTTATTTCACAAAATTTGATCTTCGCTCTGGCTATCACTAGATCATTATGAAAGAGTTAGACATTCCCAAGGCGGCCTTCGCTCATGAGGGCCACTTTGAGTTTTGGTCATGCCCTTTGGTTTGTGTAAGCAGCCCCTCCACCTTTCAGAGCCTCATGAACATGTCTTCCGCCCTTTTTCTCCAGTCATTTTGTCTTGTTTCTTTGATGATATCCTCATATATGACAAGACATGGACCGCCACCATCTTACTCATGTGGTCAAGTTCTCTGACCTACTCTCACGGCACCCGGCTTTTCTACAGAAGCAGTCCAAATGTAGCCTTGGTGCATCAGTAGAATACTTGGGTCATCGGTGGGCAAGGATGGCGTCAAGCTGGACCCGAAAAAAGGTGAAAGCTATGCAAGGCTGGGCATGCCAAAGACTCTCAAAGCTTCGCGTGGATTTTTGGGCCTCCGGTGTCTCATGGAGATTCGTTTAAGAACTATGGAAAGATTGCAACACCTTTCAGAGCTCTCCTAAAAAGAACTCTTTCACTTGGACCTCGGCGGGGTATCAAGCTTTTCAAACTTGAAGACAACCATGTGCACCACTTCAGTTCACGGCCCTTCCGACTTCCACAAAGACATTTGTGTTGGAATCACGGCGCCTCAAGGAAAGGAATTGGCGGTGTCCTTATTCAAGAGGGTCAACATTTGGCCTCTAGCAAACAAGCTGTCACGAAAAGAATCAGGGAAAACCAATTTATGAAAAGAAATGTTGGCGGTCGCATGCCGTTGAATTATGACGTCCTTATCTCTTGGAACCTTGATTCCAAATTAGACCGACCATCAAAGCCTCAAGTACTTTTACGGAACATTTCCTCCAGGAGCAACAAAAAATGATGCTAAGCTCTTTGGATATGATTATGAGATCATTTACAAGAGGGCAAAGACAATGTAGTGTGGTCTGCTACATCCTGGAAGTATGAATATGAAGGATCCCTTTTCTCTTTCCTTCATTGTACCCGATTAGTTGCAAGCTATGCACCAAAATTATTTCAGACCCCAGGATTACCTTCTTGATTAAGCTGAAACAAGGCTCGGGCTCTACACGGGGCGCTCGGCTCAAAGGAATGAGCTTTGATACAAAGGCAGCTTGTATTTAAGTAAACAATCCATCAAATTCCGCAGAATCACTTCACGAGCTTCATGCTACACCCACAGTGGGGCACTTTCGAGGGTCACCAAAACATATAGCCCGAGTCAAGCGTTCTTTTTGGGAGGGTATGAAACGGGACATCCGTGTTGTGGTGAATGTGAAATTGTCAATATTAGCATAACAGGGTGAAACAGTCAAATCTCGGGGCACCCTCCAACCGCTTCGATTCCCCACCTTTGTTTGGAAGGATGTCTCTATGGACTTTATTACGAACTTACCCAAACCAGGGAATAAATAAGTGATAATGGGTGAGGTGGTGGATAAAGCCTTTACAAGTATGCTTATTTTTGTGCTGTTCACCACCCGTTTACTGCATCCGCGGTGGCTCAAATTTTCATGGATCGGATCTTCAAGCTTTATGTACCCAACTCTATTGTTTCGATGAGACTGCTTTCACAAAGCAATTTTTGGCAAGAAGCGTTTTAAGCTACAAGGTACCCAATTGCATCTCGGCTCAACCTATCATACCCAGACGGATGGTCAAATGGAAGTCGTCAGCAAGTGTTTGGAAACATATGAGGTGCTTTGCTCGAAAACCAACACTCGGTGGGCTTAATGGTTACCCCTCGTCGAATGTTGGTACAACACTACACCATACAACCACTTCGCGCTGACTCCTTTTGAAGCGATTAATGCAAATAGAAGCCACCATCGGTTCTCTCATACTTACGGTACCTCGAAGGTCCAGGCAACTGACCAAACACTTACACTTCGAGAAGCTATTCTACATACCCTCAAAGAAAAATTGGCCATGGATCAAAATCGCATGAAACAACAAGCAGATCAATGTCGCTCTGAGCGTCAATTTGCCGAAGGGGATCGGTGTTTCTGAGGCGCAACCGTATATGCAAGCGCGTCCCTCAAGGCGGCGATTATTAGGAAGCTAGCGCAATTTTATGGCCCTTACCGCGAGTTCTCCAGCGTGTGGGACAGAGTAGCATATCGATTAGCTTTCGGTCGGTCGGCTTCCCGTCACGTTTTCATGCTTCATGCTTGAAGAAGGTGATTGGAACCGGTGCCAAATTCAAACCAACCTTCGAAATTAAATTTGAAGAAGGATCATTTGGCTACAACGAGCTGATTTTGAACGGCCGGGAGTGTCGCGTCGAGAGAACCATCGAAGTGCTAGATGGGTGGAAGATATGACTCTATTAGTAGATGCCACTTGGGGAACCAACTACCGATGCGCAGCGGTTTCCACATCTCAAGGCTTGAGGACAAAGCTATTTTTAAAGAGGGAGGGCATGTTAAAGGTCTAACCGCTTTGCGCCAGGAAGCAGAATCAGATGGCATTCGGATGTAATAAAGGTCAATATTAATAAAGACTTTTTCAATAAATTAGAATAAGGCTGGGATGTAAGAGAACCTAATAGAAGCTCGGCTTCTAGAAGGATCTTCACTCTGAATACTTCTCTTAATGAACTTCGCATTTAGTATAAATAAAGGAATTAGAGGGGTAGCGAAAACCAACTTGGAATTATTGTAACGGTATTTTCGGCGGAGGTTGCCCCTCAAAGGAGCTGTGAGAACATTGCTATCACGAGATCAAAGTCGTTTACATTTGCTATTGCATTATATCATTTCTGTGAATCAAAGTGCTGTTTCTGTTGCTATTTCGTATATCATTTCTGTGTATTGTGAAGATTATGCTGGATATTTTACTGTTATTCTGTCATTTCTAGCATTTCATTTCTGTTCTGCATATTTTATATATCTGGTATCTTGCATAGTGTCATACCGCTACATGCCCATGGACCTAATAGGCTGGCTCGTGATGAGACCCCCTATCCTCCAACTAGGTCTTGATTTTATTATTTTTACGTGTCCCTCTGTTTTTTGCTGAGAAGCCTTTTATTGCTTTCTCAAGGATCCCTGGGGGAAGCATCTGAAGGTTTCATTCTTTTGGCTTTTATCTTTTGCCAGCTACTTTTAACCTCTAAGCCTTTAGTCCCTTCTTCCCACAAGGTAAGGTACAACCCTTTGCTAGCTTGGAAAACCCAATGCTCGAACCAGTGTATGGGATGGATGAGAGGGAAAAAGATGAAAAGTGGTAAGTATGGTGGTAACAAATGATGACCTTTCATGAACCTCCCCCAGTGGCAACTCAAACCCTATGGGAACCAGCTTACTAGGGCATCCTGTCATTCCCCCAGGTGTGGACAAGTGGAAAGGTATAAGGTCCAAGCACACGTTATGAGTAAAAATAATTAAATGCACATATTCAAATGTTTTGAGAAATAGAGTGACACATACCATGATACCCAGACTTATTACCTCATGGAGCAAGACCCACTGTTGCTGAAGGACCAGGCCGATGGGATGGATGCTGCTGCTGTTGACCAGGTGGAGGCGTTGAAGAAGAAGAAGGATGGGCCCTCCAAAGCCAGGCTCAAGTCGATCTGGCTCTCGGTACTCCATGTCTAGGACCTGTGGGCCTCGAGACATAATCTCCTTAGTTATCCCTAGGCTAGGGGATAACACCTCCCACTCCACTGTTGGAATGATGAAACCATTCACAATTATAGGAAATACCCTTGGCAAATACATTGATCGAGCTGTGCCCAAAGATGGTATGCATGCCTGTGCTCGTATTGGCATGGAGGTTGATCTAGAGAAAGGCCTCTTGAAAAAAGTTAGGCTAACCCCAGACAATAGGTCTTACCTTCAAACAATACACTGTGAACAACTCCTGTCCAAATGTAAATCCCATCACGAGTACAAACTCTTTGTCTAGAATTTCCCCAAATCTGTCCAGGAAATGCCCAACTCTGTACAAATGGAGCAATGGCACTGGCTAAAGAAAAGAAGCCAAGCCACAAGACGGTCAACAACAAAATCAGGAAAGACCCCATCCCCCTCCGGTAGCTCCCTCTAGTCTTAAGACCTTCCTCCTTAGCCCAGCCACATGGGAAGAACATACTGACAAATTAAAACTAATATGAAATCCTTTGAAATATGGAAGATGAGGCTAATCCAAACCCTTGACTCAAAGTTGCATGCAGAAGGAGATTCAAACCCTAGCCCCGAGGGAGGTGCTAAAGGCAAAGTCCTATCTCAGAAGATTTAAAGTTGGTCCAGGAGGGTCAGTGGGCTTGGAAGATGGTGAACAAACTGATTACTTAGAGGAAGAATCATGGCAAGAATCGACGTCCAGTCTCCCCCCCCAAAAAAGTGGGCCGAAAGTTGAACCAACATAGAAGGGAAGCGACGACGGACATGAAAAAAGAACTTGGGAAACATATGACTTTGGATGGCGTGGTTAAAAAAAAACCAAGAGCATCCAAAAATCAAGGTAGATTTGTCCCCCAGAAGGGGGGAATCCCCAAATCTTCAATTAAATGTTTAAAAGCATATCCTGGAATTGTAGAGATCTGGGTGAAAGAAGAAAATGAGAATTGATTAGAAATTTGGTCAAGTCAGAAAAACCACATCTCCTTATGCTCCAGGAAACTAAACGAAAGGATTCTGATATCCTTCGACACAATGAATTTATATGGAGATCTTGTGAAGGATTAGTTGTTAGCTCAAGAGGTGCTTTAGGTGGCCTTCGTAGTTTAGGGAACTCGCAAATTCTTCGAATGGAAAATTGGCAAGAAACTCAATATTGGATCATGGTTCATTTGGTTCATCTCCCATCATGTAAGTCTATCTCTGTTCGTAATTTATATATGTCTTGCCACCTGTAGGAAAAGTTGGATTGTTGGAATTCTTTGAGCAGCCTTTTGGAGGGTAACAATAACTTTAAATTCATATTGGCGAGGGACTTCAATACCACTTTGAACTCAAGAGAAAACAAAGGGGGTAACCCAGTTCAAGATCCCTTTTGAGAATACATGGAGGACCTCATGTTCTCCTTTGGCTTGGTTGACATCAAACCCAACAAGGGAAGATTCACCTGGACTAATAAATGGTTGGGCCTGTTATCGCGCAATCTGTACTTGACCAAACCCCAAGGCAAGTGAGGCAAGATTGGCGTAACAAGGGGGTGACCTATCACTGTCACCTTAATAGGAAATCCCTTTCTATTTAGGAGTATATCAAGATTACCCTAGGGAAGACGTCCCCAGTTACCTAAAGGGCCGATGAAACTAAAGCAAGGATGCAAGAATACCCCCCTCTCACCGGTCACTCAAGTCAAAAGGTTCTCTCGGTCTTTAGGAGATGAAGCAAAGTGAAAATGAAGTGTACCTGCCCAGAACAAGACAACAAAGGAAAAATATGACAACTTTCAAGTACAAAATGATGTTAGTGCTTCATAAGACCACGAACCTTGGAAATATAAGCTAGTTGATATAAAATTGCAGCAATATGAGAGTTTGCAACATCAATAAGTATTTTGTAACAACTGCAAGAACTATGCCTCAGGATTGCTTGAAAAGAATATAAAAAGTTAGCTTTTAATAGGCATAATGATAATCAATTGTCACATGCAATTTATGAGGTGTCTACTAGCATTAAAGGTCAGTTTTGCAGAAAATTGTTGAAATTTTGTAACCGCGAAGAATATTCTACTTATTATTGAGTTATTATATTATAGATCAATCCCCTTTTGTGGATTGATCACGTCGGGCTTTGTATATGACCAAATTCCCTTTTGTGGATTGGTCAAATCCTAATTATGTGTTGCTAATTAAAAAGTCGGCCCCCAAGCCTAATTAAAGTGGTTTTAGCCACTAAGAGAAGAAGTCGACCCTGCTTGATGAAAAGACACCACCCTAGCGCTTGCTAGCTAGTATAAATAAGAGTTTAAGGCGCCTCATTAGCCCACTCACTGAAGTCACTCATCTAGTGCGCAAGTTTGAAGGAAGCTGCAATTGCCGGAAGAAGAGAGAGAGAGGCACATTGTTCAGTGTTGGATATTCTCTAGTGTTTGGTTTATTATCTTGGCACTGTATTGACAATCTATATTAAGGAAGTTTTTGTTGGGTTTTCTCCCCCATGAGGGTTTACCGGGATAAATGTTGTGTACCTTGTGATTGTGTATCTTTCAGTGATCCTGCTTATGCTATTATTGTCTAGTAAATTGAAAAGACCTTAATAGCAACTCTAAATTTAACATGGAATTAGAGCTTGACTGGATAAAACACCTTTCACTGAGTTACCAAAAACGTCATTGCCCCCATACAAGAAAATTAGTTCTTTTTATTGGAAGAGAATTTCAGACTAAATACTATCTAGCAAAGTGCGCCCTAGCCTAGCGAACTCATTGAAAGCTTGAGTGCACCTTTCCAGTGGACAAAACTCCCGAAAAATGAAACCCTAGTTTTCACTGGTACTAGAAAACCACGAAACCAGGAAACCAGAATCAGTACTAGAAGTGCCAGTCGAGATTTGCGCAGGCTCAGTTTCAAGGGGTAAAATTTGGATTTTCTGAAATCTGACTGCACCAGCCTACTCGCCTCAGCCAAGCGCACCTCCTGGTAAGTTCAGATTTAATTTATGAGCACTTTCAATTTTTGGTCATTTTCCTAGCGCCAGGACAAGATGTCTGCAATCCACCAAGCTTGTTGACAAGTTAGAAGGTGTGGATAACTTCCCTGCCTGGAAGTATAGGATTGTACTCATTCTTGAAGAGAATGATCTTTCAAGTTTCATCAAGGAAAATGTACTAGAACCCACAGATGCTGCAGCTAAAGCAAAGTACCAAAAGGATATGGTTAGGGCCAAAAGAATCACTGCAAACTCTATTAAATATCACTTGATCCCTCAAGTGGCTTCTAAGAATACTCCAAAAGAAATGTTTGATGCCCTAACCAGAATGTATGAAGGTAGGAATATCAGCCAGAAGATGAATTTGAGAAACCAGCTCAAGATTACAAAGATGCAGAAAGGAGATACCGTTCATGACTACTTGTCTAGGGTTTCTCAATTCAAGGAACAACTAGAAGCAATCAGAGACAACTTGGATGAAGATGAACTCATATTGATAGCTCTTAATGGTCTCACAAGACCTTGGGATGCCTTCATCCAAACTATTTGTAAAATTTGGATTTGTGTCCAAGAAGAAGCAAGAGTAGCTAATAGAGAAGCAGTTCTTTCAAGAGATGAAGATCAAGCCCTAGCTCCTCATGCTAAAGGAGGAAAGAAAAGGTCTCACTTCCAGAAGGAGACCCACCTACATAAGGAATCTCACTCCCGAAAGAGATTCAACCATTCTCATAAAGAATCTCACCCTCCAAGGAGATTCCAAAAGTTTCAGAAAGGTGAAAGAAGAGAAAAAAGATTTCTCCTCTTATCAATGTTACCATTGTGACAAGATGGGACATATTGCTAAGAATTGTCCAGCTAGAAGAGAAGAATACAAGAAGAGATATAACAAAAGACACCATGCCCATGCTCTTGAATATGATGAGCCACCCACAAAGATGATTAAATAAAAGATTGAAGACTATGTTTTTTTCTCTGCCCTCTTAGGATCTGTGTCACCTGGAGAGGACACTTGGCTCATAGATAGTGGTGCTTCTAAGCACATGACAGGTACATCAAGTCTCTAAAAAACAACAAGTATAAGAAGTGGGCTCATACTTGATGTATGACCCACTCAGAAAAACGACACCTCGAAAATCATGCCAATTTGTTGTTGTACGACCTATTATGTACGGTTGCCCTTCAACAACAAATACCTTCAATTTGCCTCGATTTTTGTGCTTTCCTTGCCTCTAAAATTGTGCCACTTCTCTGTTGTACGGACTATATGGATCTGAATAGTACGACCTCCCTCACAACAATAAATTTCAACACACTCAAAACATAATTTTTTTCCTTGGGAAATGTGCCCAATCTCCCTTGGGAAATGCACCCTCCTTGTTGCCCTCTTTCCTCTCTCAAGCTCTCTCGGAAATTTCTCAATCTCCTCTTCGCATTGTTGTGTCTTGCACACTACCCAATGCATTCTCTTATAATTTGAAAATGACTTTTCACCTTCCAAGTCTCTTTTCACCTTCCCCATCCCTAAATCCAAAGGCCAAGATCTAATCTCATCTTTACATGATCAAGGGACATGATTCATTCCCTCCAAAATAAATCACTTAAAATATTAAAATACAATTTCACTTTATAACATAAGTGCACTTTATGAAATAAAGTCACTTTAATATTAGAAGGTACACTTCATTAAAAAGTCACTTGCATAAAAGAACCACTTTATTACAACTTTACAAAAACCCATTACAAAGTCAAGTGTCTAGTAGTGTAAATACAAGGTTACTTCCGCATACAAGACAAACATGTGAAGTACCTCCCGAGCTATAAAAGCTAACACTCCCTTTTAGCGAGCGATGTACTTGTTGCCATCACCATCATCCGGTCTCATCACACTATTTGCAATAGGAGCTCCCTTTGAACCTGGAGCCATCCCCAACACCTGCACAAAAATCGAACCAGAAGACCTCCCCCTGACAACCACTTTGAACCTTGAGCTGCTAGGAGAATCCACTCCACCCTGAGCATCGGTTCGATCACACCAGTTGATCCTCCTGTTGATGCTCAGAAGAGACTCCCTCCTCTCGTAATGCAAAACTGAATCCTTGGGCCCACCGCAATCTCTTGAGCCTCCTCCTCCTCATTCGACGTTGAATCATAACCTAAAGGTTGTCTTCGCAACATGTACAACCTATCCACCTGATTGCCAATCAATTGTGGTTCAATCGAGTCCACTCCCTCCCTATAGATAAATACATGTCCCCTCTTGAACAATGTACAATATCCAACATCCTCCAAGGCTGAGATTGAGAGCAATTTAACCCTCAACCCTGGAACAAAGAGAACTCCATCAACCTCCAGGAGTTCCCCATGCTCGAGTCAGAATCTAACCCTTCCAACTCCACATACAACTCGTGCCATACCTCCTTCACTCTCCACCAGCCGGTCAGGACCTATCTTTGTGATAATAAGGAATACTCGCCAGATTCCCGTCATGTGATAGGAGGTTCCACTGTCAACAATCCATCTGTTATCACCCCCAAATCCTCCACTACCGACATTGGATACTAGAGTAAACAAAGAAAATTCCTTATCAAACTTGGAAGAAAAGTCCTCCATGGCTATTGTAGCAGATGTATTAGGTCCCTCTTGGCTGTTGTAGCAGCTATATCAGGCCCTTCCCGTTCCTTCTTTTTCTTTTTCCTCTCAGGACTCTGAGAAGCAAAGTGCCCCAACTGGTTACAACAATAACATCTGACTTTACTCAAGTCCCTCCTGGAATTTCCTTTCTTCTTCCCCTTGCCCTTTGCAGCAAGAGCAACATTCTCTTCATTAGCTCCATCTCTCTTCTATCCACTGTTTTGAGATCCTTCCCGAATCTCTTCCCGAGTGAAATCCTCCCACAGTTTGCTCCAATTTGGAGGATGCTCACGACCCAACACACACTTCACGAAGACTTGCCATTCCTTGGTGAAGCATTTCAAGGCTATCCTCACCAACTCTGAATCCAATATGACCTCCCCAATTGCAACCATCTCATCTTTCACTTGAGCAACACGGGTAAGATAAAAAGACACACTCTCCCCCTCACCCATCTTGGTATCATGCGGTTTATCCTTCAAGGCCATCTTTTGGTTCTCATTCTTCACGTTGCACAAGTTTTTCAGTGCATCCCACATCTCTTTGGTTGTCTTCTTTTCAGCCAAGTGTGGGATAAGGTGGTTCTTCACCCCATCCAGAATAAGGCTCTAAGCTTTGGCCTCCTTTATCTCATGTAAATCCAAAGCTATAGGGTTTGTTGATGGAACAACAACTATGATGCTGACAAAGCTCCAAATCTTGTTCTCCCTCAGAATAGTCGACATCTTGACTTTCCATTGCAAATAGTTGGAAATCCCATCCAATTGGTCCTCATACCTGATGCAAACAACCATCTCCCTGTCAACTGTTCAATGGAAAACAAACAATCAAGTTTCCCCCCTCAAACCTTAACCAAAAATCCGACCTAATGTATGGGATCCATGCAACCATTTCACCATTTACTTCACTATCTGGGGTGGTAGTCCTTTTCAGGAAGACGTCTGCTTCCAGTGTTTCCAAAGCAACCCGATTTTCCAGATGGGTATGAGCAATGAAATTCTCGGATACCATTATTGGTTCTTGCTGAACTCATGGGAGCAGAAGACTTGGACACAAAGTTCTTCCTCTTCCCAGAGTCCTCCCTCTGACCATAGCTTATCTCCAGTCGCCAATGCCTGCACTGAGACAGGGAGAAGAGCTCCAAACTTGAGTGCACTAGCCACACCCCACACCCACCACTTGTTGAAGGCCAACCACTCGTTGAGAGCCAACCACCCTGATAATCAGAACTACAATATTTCCAGACTTTTGAACTGACAACCATGTTTTAGGGCCTTGGTTGTCTCCTTCCATCATGATGGCATATTCCATGGATTGTGTTCCCGCATAATTACTCTGGATTGGATGTCAATGCATTGGGTCGAGAGCTTCAATTACTAGCTGCTGTGTTGAATTACCATAGACGACTCTCATCTTCAGGCGAGCTTGAGTATGACCAGATCCATCCCTGTCGAGAAACTTGCCAGCCCTACCCATTTGATTTCCCACTCATTCATATTAATTATTTGCATGGGTGGAAGTAGAGTTGGAGCCATGTAGTTCATTCACGCACGTGTCGGCCCGACACATGGTTTCCAATGGCCATGGGTCTGACACGCTGCCTTTGTTAATCCCCCGAATTAGGGGTGTTATCCCCATTTTGTGGATAACTAAGGAGATGATGTCTCGAGGCCCTTAGGTTGCAGATATGGAGTGTCGAGAGACTACATGACTAGCAATACCCTTTGCACAGATGAAAAACCCAGTCCCCACCACAGATGGTCACAGGTTTACAGATGGCATCCACCACACTAGTTGGCTTCCAGATGGCAGTGGGCCTTGCTCCATGAGGTACAATTCAGTATTATGGTGAGCATCATCTCAATATTTAAGCCATTTGATTGTGTTGTATGTTAGATTGCTCTAGATTTCATGATATGTGCTTGGACATTATGCCCTTTTTCGTGCTTCACCTTGGTGGTTGACATTGTGCCCTAGTAAGTGGTCTTCTTTGGGAACATGTTTGCTTCTGGGAAATCCCTTAATGAGCCATTGTACCGTTCCCAACCATACTTGCCATTTTCCATCACTATTCCCCTTCGTTTCCTTATCTCTTGGGATTTTAGGGTGTATTGACCCAAGAAGGGGTTGTCCCTCATTCTATGGGAAGAAGGGGCTAAAGGCCC
>SNQJ01S0092494.1:0-13353 GCA_010110895.2 Picea sitchensis
GCTCCAGGTACAGTGAGACTTCCCTTCACTGTCACCTTGTGTAAGACCCTAAAGATTATGGCCACTAAGGTTACCAATTCGCCGTCAGCCCATGGGTAGGAAAAGTCGACAGTCCGATCCGAACGTACGGGCAGGGTATCGAGCCCGAAATCAACTAAAAGGATTCCACACAGTAATTGTGGATTTACCTTTAAGGGATCCCCATAATACGATCTGATCACCACAATCAATTAAACCACGGAGGGATAATCTCCATAGCTCACCCGAATGCGACCTTGTGCGTAACCCCTGTGTGAGAGGGGGATGCTAGGAAGACTTAAACGATAATTGGATTTGAATCTCCCTAAATCAGGATGCTAATGTTTGTTTTGGAAACTTTGGAGAGTTATGCTCACAGCCTAATCCAAAGTACTAAGCCTAGTCTACTATTGGTGGAGGATCCTAGAAAAGAAAAAGTTCTACATAATTTTTAATTAGCGTTCATTTTATGGTTGTTCTTTACTCAAAAGGGTTGCATGGAAGTGAAACGGATGGAATTATGACTCAGTCCCAAAAATGCATCAAAGATGATAAGCAGTCATTTATTTTCGATGAACATCTATCTAAGGGAGAGAGAGAGATTTCTTTTCACTAACAAGCACTAATAAGGAATGTCCTCAAACAAATTTTCTTCAATCAAATCCTGATGTGATGCTAAAACTTTTGAGATACCTTCTAACATGCACAATCAATCATGAAGATTCTTTTTTATTGTTTGCATATGAATAATGATTAATTCAAAACAATGCTCGTCTTGCTAATTATCTTCTTGAATGATTGAAAATCAGACCAACACAAGCAAGAATCATACAAACAATACACCCTCTCGTTGTGATCAAAACAAGAAGCGAAAGAAAAGAAACAATCAAGGAAAAATAAATAACTTCACACCAAAAGAAATGTCAAAGAACAATGACCTTAACTAAAATCAAATGAAAAGATCCGTAGGCCTCTGATGACCTTCACCAACGTTTTTCGCTCAGTCAAAAAAGGAGAGAAAAACAATGCATGGGTTTCAAACTCCAAATGACAAAATAAATCAACAACAATAGTGAAGAAGGCTACAAAATCCAAACAACAAGATGTTTGTTCTTCAAAAAGACAGATGTCAAAGCCGGAAAGGAAGAAGCATTGACTCACAGGGTGACCCAGCAAGAGAAACACAGAGGTAAAACCCTGAAAAAAGAAATTCTGGAAGGCTTATTGGCCAAAGGAGGGCTGGCGCTCTGTTGTCAAGGACAAGGAGCATTATAGCGCTCTGTGTAAGGCAATCAGGGAGCACTGGCGCTCTGTTAACATAGGGATAGGGGCGCCAGGTTTAGAAAACTCCTAAAAGTATCAAAAATCCAAAAATTGCAGTTCAGTCTCGACAATCAAGCTGAGTGTGATGGGGTAGGGAGTCAATCATCTCATGAAATCAATCAAAAAGGAGTGAACCAGGTCTGAAAACCATCAAGGGGTAAGACAAGGTCAATGAGGAGAAATCAAAACAAGAAGTTTTGATTCGAGGCTTCTCCGCAGTGGATTCGCCAGTTTCTGTTATAGGAAAATCTCCCTGCGGACAGGTAGATTGCCTCAAAGAGCTAGACCCTAACTCTAAGACAGAAAGTGATTAATGTGGACACTGACTTCCTTTCAAATCTATACAAACTAATACATGAGAAGAAAGGAGAACAGAGGTACCTCTTTATCGACGTTTGTCCCTGCACGCTCCGAGTCGAGCTCCAATCTTTCTCTCCTCAATAAGCCCTGTAGACAAACAAAGTACGACCGCTTCCTACTCTATTGATATTAGCTTGAAAATAGATCTATCTATCAATGATAAGTTCATGTAAGATCAGACACAAACTAGAAAGAAACAGGCCAAACGTGTCATATTAATGAGAATAACGACAACAATACTTACAATCGTAGATGTGAATGCGACAGCTTCATCAAGTCCCCTTTGTCTAACCCTTGCTCAAAATATTCACAACCTGGATGATAGCAGCTTCACTGATCACTCTCCTTTGACTAACTGTGTGTTTCCTATGAGATCATAGGTTTCATGCTAGCAATTCTTCCCCTTTTCACCACCATAGAGCCTGCTTATATAGGTTAAGAGAAGCTTAACCTATTGAGTTATCTTTAGAACAAGTTGAGGAATCCCCTCCTTAGATCAGGGATCTCTTGATGGAACCAAGAATTTGAATGCAACTTCCTTCTAAACTTGAGAGATCCTCCCCTTCTTCTCCTCAACGGGCCAACCACTACCTCAAATTAGATAACGCTCCCTCAAAAGGGGCATCAGAGCGCTATAACACTCCCTAGGAGGCTCAAGGGGAGCGCCAACACTCTAAGGATGGGTAGCGCTCTCTCAGAGAAGTGGTTTGTTGTTATAACACTCCCCAGTAGCTTCTATGGGAGCACCAACGCTCCTAAGGATGCCATAGGGGAGCGGTCTCCCTCAAAACCCCGTTTTAAGTGCTCCTTTCAGGTGATAAGAGTTCCTTGACTTCAGTTAACCATTTCCCCTCCTCCAAATCAAGTGTATGAGATATTTTAAGTGCCTCCTTAGTGTCGTTATTATGGCAGTATGCTTGAACAACATTTGCGACACTTGTGAACAACTTGTGACACTTGCGAAAGTTGTAAGGAACATGCGACACTTACGACAGTTGAGAGGAACATGCGACACTTATCTAGTTGAGTAATATTGATGTGTAATAGAAAGCAAAGAAGGACACTGGAAAGACAAATAAATATACTGGGAAGTGGTGCGACTTCCATAAGATCCCTTGGCATAAAATTGTTTATTGTTGCTCAAAGAAGTCGTTGGTGGCTGAAGTGAAATCCTATGACTTAGATGCAGGTTCAGACTCTGATCCAGAACCAGAAAGGGGAAGATAGATCATTGACACGGAACCCAGTGCCACCATTGCTACCACCAAGCTCCAGCCTGGTGAACCAGATGAGCCAGAAGAAGGAGAATGGCTCTCCCATTCACAAATGTGGGTAAAAGGCACCCCGCTGCACTTCATTGTGGATAGCAGTAGCTAGAAGAACCTCATCTCAGCAGAGGTCATCAACCGGATAGCCCTGCTAACAACAACACACCCACAACCTTACACCATTGGATGCCTCCGCCAAGGAAGTGATCTTCGTGTCAACGAATAGTGCCAACTGTTGTACGACATCAAACCTTCAAAGATGAGGTATTGTGTGATGTTTCTCCTCTCAAAGTTTGTGATGTTCTTTTGGGCCAACCTTATTTATGGAAACATCATGCTGTATATGAGTCTAGGCCTCGTAGTGTTATTATTACTTTGAATAGGATACATGTTGTCAACCACACATGTTTTGATTTTTGTAAACATGCTTGAAAGAAATTTAATTATTGAGTGACTGCCATCACCCTGTCTATGAACACTTTTACAAGTTGATTATGAATAATTGGGCTAAAGCCTTTTGTTTTCATCATTTTCTACTTTTTTATTTTCGATTTCTACTATGTTTAATTCATGACTGCAGGCATGAATTAAACTTAGAATTTGGATTGTCATTTTCATGATCTTTTCCTTAGAAATATCTTTCTACAAATCATTCATATGTAATTAAAATGTAAATCCTTTTTAAATGGTTGTTGGATCCATTTATTTGTGTTAATACAATTATTATTGTTCTAATGGTTTGATGGTTCATTTTCGAATTTCTTGGGCACATTATAAACTTGGTTAATTATTAAATAAGAAGCCCAAGAGTATTGGTCCAGTGGTGGCTAATGATTTGAACTCATGAATATAAAAGGTCAAAGAAAGAACTTTCGGCAGCTAAGTGCCAAATTGTTATGGGTTGTAAGCCGCAAAAAGTTTCCAGTTTCGACAGCTAAAAAGGAAGGCGCAAGGTGTTGTTAGACGTCAAAAAAACAAAAAATTTCCAATGGCTAGCCTATCCTGTTAGGCTCTCAACCGCCAAAGTACACACGTCAGGATGTCTTCTAATACTGCCGAAAATAATTATGAGGATATCTTACCATGATCTGAGCAATCCATTTGGGTTTGCATTTATTATTGAATGAATTTTTTTCAATAACCCTAAGCTATCAGATCCAAAAATCATGTTGTCTATTCATACTCTACCATCTAAACCCACAATATTTTTTTATTCTCTCTTGTTACAGTATGAGAAAACCCGTAATTGCATGCCAGAGACACGATTTTGCGGGAGATATTCTGAGCAAACCGTTACGAATTATACCAAACCCTTTAAAACCCATTTTGACAATGGGCCCTTTTACCTTCATTGTGGGTCGTTTCTCCAACAACTGGATTGTGTTAGAGATATGTCTCAACCTTTGGAGGGAAATTTCTCAGAATTTCCGTTTCGGTTGAGGTAAGCATTTTTTTTATTTTGCTACTGATATTTTCAAAATTTGCAGAGGATGATATAACAAAGGCCCCAAAGGAGCAGCAATGAAGATCAACAAGTTGAGATAAAATTCATTTTGCAATTCTGAAAGCTAGTTTTAAAAAAAAACTTTCGATGGCTTAGGCGAGCTTTCACAACTATTCTTAGCCACCGAAATCAGAGCTTTATGTGGCTTACAGGTTAGGAATTTGACTGTTTAGCCACCAAAAATGCAAAGAAGGACACATAGGCATTATTTTTGCACAGATCCAAGTTTTCTCATTCTAAACTGCACGAGGATGGTTTCTGATTGAAAGTTATAATTAAGAGCATCAGATTTAGTGCTCTATTTTGGTTTTGAAGATGTTGGCAAGGTGGAAATAATAAAGCTTCTTATCTATTTTTTGGCAAAAGATGACCTGTATGCCAAGGTGGAATTTTCGATCTTATCCATCGGCCTTTGAAGACTTGTTGCAGCTGTCAAAGACCATGAAGACTATCAAAATAGAGGATTAAGCAGGTTGGATAATACTCAACCAATTTCTCTATTTTAAATTCGGATTTATTAGGTGTCTCTTTGGGAGATTGCTGGAATAGTAAATGTTTTTTNATTATGTTTTAAAAAATAAAGATTTCATTTTTCATTTTATGTTATTTTTTCTACTATTTTAATTAGCTACAAAAACCTGTAGCTAGCTACAGAAACTTGTAGCTTACTTTTTATTTTTATGTTTTTAAATTAGTTTAATTTCAAGTCAATTTCTCATATAAAATTTAGGAATTGTTAGTTAATAAAATATTTGACTTGCTCATTTTGTTTTTTCAGGATAACATGTATTTGATACTGATCTTATGGGATGGAGAATGCTGGACTTAGTCGACCAACTATCTTCTTTTTACTTATTTTGTAAATAGGAGAAAATTCTCATAAATTTTGAAGATTTATTTTGAACTTGAGTGGCTCTGAGCCCTCTATATTTGTAACTTTTAGATTTTTTGAGATCTGATCCTATCTTACAAGATAGGAAGTTTAGCCTTTGTAAACACTTTAAATGCTCCATATTTTTGAAGGGAAATCATCTTGGATGAGAGCAAAAGATGGACGATTGATTCCATAACTTAATGAAACAACATTCATGCATTTTGGCTTTAGCCTCTTGTTTATAATGGTGTCATCTCTATTTTCTTAATACTGCTGCATATATAGATCTGATATCTTTAGATTAAGTAATCTTTGATGTGCAAGATTGTTATATTATAAATACCATCTATAATTTGCTTCTCAAAATATAAATGTTGTGATTGTATTTTCAGCTAGATTGATAGGTTTTATTTTCGATTTTAATTGAAAAATGAAATGTACAAGTTACTTTCATATTTATCTTACAGTAATCATGTATAATTATGAGATCACAGGTTTATGTTTGTGTCTCCACTTCAATCATTAAAACCCAAACTGCCAACACATGTTCTGGATTTATTTAGAACAGTCATAAGGTTCATTGCAGGTTTCCCTCTTGGACGTGGTAGTTGGATGTTCTCTACTCATGCAGATGCTTGGATACACATCACTAACTCACTGACATGTTAGCTCATTTGTATTTTTCTGTCATTTACTTATCACTGCAACTCAAATGTATGGTTCAACTTTTGACTATCCACACGTTTATGTTTCATTGTATTTTTTTTTTCTTGTATTAGCTTAGATTTATAAAGGAAAAACAAAAAAATATTTTTTTTATGTGGTTTCTTTATCTACTTCCTAGAAGAAATCATTCTTCACATTTATTTTTGTAAGTTTCGATTAAAACTTGCAATTTGTAAATTATGTACATAAGTAAGATTTGTATATCTTTTGCATAAATATATCTACAACAACTACATTATACATATGTACATATATAAATAGTGTTTGATAATTAGATAGTTATTTCTTTCTTTTAGGACTTTTAGATTGGCTAACGGAGCCATTGAACCTGTCAGAACACGTTACACCAAATTTCTTGGGTTATTTAGACAACTCTGGACCAGACTCGTTCTTCCAGTTGACGAATAGTCAATTTCACCCGTCAACAAATTGTACTAGAAGGAGGGCCGATTGACAAGCTGACCTTGTAGGAGACTTTATTTCAAATGTATTTAATTTCCCCATGGCTCCCCAAATCAGTATGTTGGAACATGCTTTCCACTTCTCATTACCTGATGTTCCCAACGAGACAGTCTCTCGCTTGTCCAAACTCACCGTTGATGGTAAGGGGGTTGTATTTGCTAAATACCACCTTAACAAGTTTTGGTGCAAATGTATCAAACATGACATTTTTGATTTAAAAATTTTATGCAGATTATTCGCTTTTACTTTTAGGGGTCGGATTAAACATTGGTTTGAGTCTTTTCCGGCGTATCACATTTTTTATTGGTTTCAATTTGTAGAGGAATTTTTAGATGCTTTTGAAATCTATGATTACAATCAGTTATGTGAAGAATTTCAGACTTTGCTAATCATTGGTGATTCATCTTCAGAATAATTTTCGACAAGAATCCATCATGTTCTCTGTATATTTAATCTCGATGACATGTCATTTGTATTAAATCTCCTCTATGATGCTTGTGTCCCTTTCATCCAGTCATATTCAATCGTGAATGATGAACCAGTTACAAATCCTATCACTCAATTGCGAGAAGAATTTTGTTCACAGGATGAGAGGAATCCATCCGAAAATTTTGAATAAGCAAGTGGGGTAGAATCTATTGACAAGGTTCTTACTGACGACCAAAATGATTTTTCCTCTGAATCATTGTATTTTCAGTCTTCGACCATCGTGGAAGAAGATTCAATTCTGGGTCAAGGTGACTGTCCTCATTCTTGTAACTCATTCTCTAATCAATATTTAAATTCAGTTATTGAAGAAGATATGCAATAACGAAAATCATCTTAAACATTCTAACACTCCTATGAAACTGATTAGAGATGAAGATATGCAATTTGAAGGAGAAACCTTAAACCTTCATCCTCAAATAGTACCTTATCAACATGAAAGATCAAATGTTTTCCATGAAAGTTTTGAATTATCCATCATACTGGAGACAAACCTAGATGATCATATTATGTTGAAGAATTTATCATCGAAATAGAGTGAAAGTTTTAAAGAAAGTGAAGAGAAATGTCTTGAGAATACCATTGTTAAATATCATAGCTCAAGAGATTCTTTTCATGTGCTTATTTATGATTCCTTTTACTCTTTATATCCTGATTTCTTGTTAGATTCTGGTGGACTTGATACTTTATCCACAACATCCTACTCTTTTCTGCCACAATCATATCCTTTCGATATGCCAAGATTTGGTGAAATTAATTCCAAACATAACATTTATAAAGTCAGATTTGACTCTCTTTCACTTTCATCGCTCACATGGGAAAAATACATGTTGCGAAATGATTTTACACAATTGATTTTTGAAAAAGACAATGCACTCTCTCTTATGGAGATCAAACTTTCTATGTTGCATATTCATTCTTTGATTAGCTTGAATTTTAATGTTTATGCTTCACATTTTGAAATGATCAATCTCATCAAAGGAAGCATTCAAACCAATAATCTAATTGATGTCACGAATCCTCTTATGATGTGTTCCCCATTAATATATTCGTTTCGTCAAAGTCATAGTTTGCATCCTTATTTTTATGAGAGGATCTTAGGATGGCTTGAATATTCACATATAAAAAAATTTCATAATAAATATAAAGTTGTGCTTGCTTTGTTTTTACCTAAATATCTAGGAAGTAGGCATGACATATTTCTTTTAGATCCTCCATGTGAAGAAATTAATGAACACTTAGAGAATTGTCAGGAGGATGGGGCACTTCAACCTTGGTTGATGGTTATGTCAGGTCCCCATAATCTTGACAAGTTATCCAAACTTACTTACATTATTCCATGCCATTATGACTCATATCACGACAAGATTGTAGAATGGTTGGAGGATTCATACATCAAGAAATTTCAAGGGAATGGTAATATCATGCTTGATTTGTTTTTGAATGATGATTACGAAGGTAGGTATGATATATTTCTGTCATTTTTTGATATACTACCATTTTTTTTAGTAATATTTGATTTTGTTTCCATTGCAGGATTAGAGTTACTCCGATGGATACATTGGAAGCAGGACTTCACGTAGTATTCTGATTTGTTTAGTAGTTAGAGTAGGTTTAGGAGTAGGTTTTCTTTTAGTTTTATTTCTCACTGTTTCTCTTTGTAATAATGTAGTCATGAACACAAGTGGGTGCACCGAGAGAACCATAATATGACTGTTGTTAGGGAAGTCCGCTTCATCTTTTTCTCTCTTCTTTTCGTTGAATATTTCTTTTCAAATCCGTAATATTATTATGAAAATTTTAAATGGAAAGTAAAGAGATAAATAAATATGAACTGTAAATTCAACCCTGACCCAAGGTGCCACAAGTAGGAATGCACTCATATTAACAAGGATTCTTTATTTTCCTTTAAGTTTTCAAAAGGTATTTCTCTTGATAAATCCAGATCCGCCTTTTGTACATATTTTTTTGTTTTGATTTACTTTTGTTTTTTTATTTTGGTTCTTTTCATTTTGCTTGTTTTCGCTGGTTTCTGAATAAATTTATGTCTGGGTCGCCATTTAGTTCTTGAAAGGAAACCAAATTCTCATCATAGAGAAACAGTCGAGGTCATTTTAAAAGCATCAATGCTGTAAAACTCAGACTAGTCAAGGAAATTTTCTATTCAAAATAACCTTCCTAGTTTCATTTTATAATTATGAGAAGATACGATCATCATTAAAACTCTTTACGTAAAGAAAACAACTCAAGTATGCCTTCATGTCCTCGAAAAGTTTCTTATTAGAAAACTAAGTTAAGATCATGATGAAGGTCGTCAAATGAGAATTTAAACTGAAAAATATAAAGTGGTTCTAAGTCTGAAATTTTCAGCATCACTCCGCTCTCCTGAAGATCATAAAGTTTATGTGTAATTCTAAAATAACTTCTAGAGAATTGAAAGCACTGCAAAGTGTGGGAAGTGTCTGTAAACCCGCCAAGATATTGAACAATTCTGCAGGCAAGGAGTAAATGCATACATGATGCCAAGACAACTTCATTGGGGTACTGAACATGCATGCTGGTAGTGAAGCAATGTCAGGTTCGAGAAAATTATCAGGTATAAATTTTAATATTAATCGTAAAATGTCCTGAATCTTGAATTGATGTTTCTTGGACAGGATAGAGGTGTCAGAGTGGGTTTATTGACATCCCTATCGAGGCTATGGATGCCTGTTGTTAGAAGTGGCCCTGTCAACAGTATTGGAGTCATTTGCCTAAACGTTGTCTCGCTCATAATTAAAACTTGTCACCGGTTTGCATTTAGACAAAAATACATATGACGCTAGACTGTGTGATGTTTTTGACTTTGGTTGGGATGATTGACTTGATATCGACTACTCTTTAATTTTCAAACCTTTCTGATCTTTCCTAACATGAAAATTTGGTGATGCAGAGATAACTACTTCACCCAGTATGTTTCCATTGTTGTCAGCCACACATGTTTTGATTTTTATAAACAAGTTCGAAAGACATTTCATTATTGAGTGGCCGCCATCACCCTGTCTATAAACACTTTTACAGATTGATTATGACTAATTGGGCTAAAGTCTTTTGTTTTCATCATTTTCTACTTTTTGATTTTTGATTTCTTCTATGTTTAATGCATGACTGCAAGCATGAATTAAACTTAGAATTTGGATTTTCATTTTCATTATCTTTGCCTTAGAAATATCTTTCTACAAATCATTCATATGTAATTAAAACGTAAATCCTTTTTAAATGGTTGTTAGATCCATTTATTTGTGTTAATACAATTATTATTGTTCTAATGGTTTGATGGTTCATTTTTGAATTGCTTGGGCACATTATAAACTTTGGTTAATTATTAAATAATAATCCCAAGAGTAATGGTCCAGTGGTGGCTAATTATTTCAACTCATGAATATAAAAGGTCAAAGAAAGAACTTTCGACAACTAAGTGCCAAATTTTTATGGGTTGTAAGCCGTAGAAAGTTTCTTGTTTTGGCAACTAAAAAGGCAGGCACAAGGTGTTGTTAGCCGTCGAAAACACAGGTGCAAGGTGTTGATGACTTCTATACCAAATGGACCACACTACGACAAGAAAAAGACGAAGCAGTGCCATATTTCACGAATATCTTTCATACCTTGCGCACCAAGCTGGGTATCAAATATTCAGAGCGACATCTGGTGCTCAAGTATCTCAATGCTTTGCATAGATACATCTAGACTGAAATGGATTTTTTAGACATCTCATCTTTGGGTGTGGCCTACCGATATGCCATCAAAATTGAGCAGAATCTCAAACAAAAGACGTGAAAATTTGGGCCTGGGAACCCCTTAAAACAAAATCTAGGAAATGGAGGCTCCAACCCATAGAAAAAAGGATAGAGCAAATATGGATAGTATTAGGACAACCAGTCGAAGCCGCAAGAAAAGAAGGACATTGGAAAGACAAATAAATATACCAGGAAGTGGTGCGACTTCCATAAGAGCCCTTCGCATAACACTGCTGACCGATGCTCAAAGAAGTCATTGGTGGCTGAAGTGAAAGCCTATGACTTAGATGTGGGTTTAGACTCTGATCCAGAACCAGAAAGGGGAAGATGGATCATTGATGCGGAACCCAGTGCCACCATTTCTACCACCAAGCTCCATCCTGGTGAACCAGATGAGCTAGAAGAAGGATAACACATATTCCATTCACAGATGTGGGTAAAAGGCACCCCTCTATACTTCATCATGGATACTGGTAGCCAGAATAACTTCATCTCAACAGAGGTTTTCAAGCAGCTGGCCCTGCCGACAACACCTCTCCCATAACCCTACACCATTGGATGGCTCTGCCAAGGAAGCGATCTCCGCGTCAACCAACAGTGCCAACTATTGTACGACATCAAGCCCTTCCAAGATGAGGTATTGTGTGATGTTTCTCCTCTCGAAGTTTGTGATGTTCTTTCGGGCCAACCTTATTTATGGAAACGTCATGTTGTATATGAGTCTAGGCCTCATAGTGTTATTATTACTTTGAACAAGATACCTGTTGTCAGCCACACATCTTTTGATTTTTGTAAACATGTTTGAAAGACATTTCATTATTGAGTGGTTGCCATCACCCTATCTATAAACACTTTTACAAATTACAAGTTGATTATGACTAATTGGGCTAAAGTCCTTCTTTTCATCATTTTCTAATTTTTGATTGTTGATTTCTTCTATGTTTAATTCATGACTGCAAGCATGAATTAAACTTAGAATTTGGATTGTCATTTTCATGATCTTTGCCTTAGAAATATCTTTCTACAAATCATTCATATGTAAATAAAATGTAAATCCTTTTTAAATGGTTGTTGGATCCATTTATTTGTGTTAATACAATTATTATTGTTCTAATGGTTTAATGGTTCATTTTCGAATTGCTTGGGCACATTATAAACTTTGGTTAATTATTAAATAAGAAGCCCAAGAGTAATGGTCTAGTGGTGGCTAATGATTTGAACTCGTGAATATAAAAGGTCAAAGAAAGAACTTTCGACAACTAAGTGCCAATTTTTTATGGGTTGTAAGCCGCATAAAGTTTCCAATTTCGATAGCTAAAAAGGTAGGCACACGGTGTTGTTAGCCGCCGAAAACGCAGAATTTTTCCAACGGCTAGCCTATCCCATTAGGCTCTCAACCGTCGAAGTACATGCATCAAGATGTCTTCTAATACTGTCGAAAATGATTATGAGGATATCATGCCATGATCTGGGCAATAAATTTGGGTTTTCATTTATTATTGAATGAATTTTTTTCAATAACCCTAAGCTATCAGATCCAAAAATTCTGTTGTCTATTCATACTCTACCATCTAAACCCACAGTCTTTTTTGAGTCGCTCTTGTTATAGTATGAGCAAACCCGTAATTTCATGTCAGAGACACGATTTTTCGGGAGATAGTCTGAGTAAACCGTTACGAATTAGACCAAACCCTTTAAAAACCATTTAAAAAATGGGCCCTTTTACCTTCATCGTGAGCAGTTTCTCCAAAAACTGGATTGTTTCAGAGATATGTCTCGACCTTTGGAGGGAAATTTCTCAGAATTTCCATTTCGATTGAGGTAATCGTTTTTATTTTTATTTTTCTACACATAATTTCAAAATTTGCAGAGGAGGATATAGCAGAGGCCCCAAAGGAGAAGCATTGAAGATCAACAAGCTTAGAGAAAATGCCTTTTGCAATTCCAAAAGCCAGTTTTAAAACAGAACTTTCAGTGGCTTAGGTGAGCTTTCACAACTATTCTGAGCCACCAAAATCAGAGCTTTATGTGATTTACAGGTTAGGAATTTGACTCTTTAGCCACCAAAAATGCAGAGAAGGACAGAGAGGCATTATTTTTTCACAGATCCAAGTTTTATCATTCTAAATTGCACGAGGATGGTTTCTGAATGAAAGTTATAATTAAGAGCATCAGATTTAGTGCTCTATTCCGGTTTTGAAGGTGTCGGCAAGGTGGAAATAATAAATCTTCTTGTCTATTTTTTGGCAAAAGATGACCTGTATGCCAAGGTGGAATTTTCGATCTTATCCATTAGCCTTTGAATACTTTTTGTAGCTGTCAAAGACAATGAAGACTATCAAGATAGAGGATTAAGCAGGCTGGATAATACTCAACCAATTTCTTTATTTTAAATTCGGATTTATTAGGTGTCTCTTTGGGAGATTGCTGGAATAGTAAATGGTTTTTTTTGTTTTGATTATGTTCAAAAAAATAAAATATTTCATTTTCATTTTTTTTTATTTTTGTTTACTATTTTAAATAGCTACAGAAACTTGTAGTTTACTTTTTTTTTTT
>SNQJ01S0092494.1:13511-32465 GCA_010110895.2 Picea sitchensis
CTCGTTTCATTTTTTCAGGATAGGATGTATTTGATTTTGATCTTATAGGATGGACCATGCTGGACTTAGTCGATCAACTATCTTCTTTTTACTTATTTTGTAAATAGGAGAAAATTCTCATAAATTTTGAAGATTTAGTTTGATCTTGAGTGGCTCCGAGCCCTCTATATTTGTAACTTCTAGATTTTTTGAGATCTGATCCTATCTTAGAAGATAGGAAGTTTATCCTTTGTAAACTCTTTAAATGCTCCATATTTTTGAAGGGAAATCATCTTAGCTGAAAGCAAAAGATGGATGATTGATTCTAGAACTTAATGAAACAACATTCATGCATTTTGGCTTTAGCCTCTTGTTTATAATGTTGTCATATATGTTCTGTTAATACTGCTGCATATATAGATCTGATATCTTTAGATTAAGTAATATGTGATGTGCAGGATTGTTATATTATAAATTCCATCTATAATTTGATTCTCAAAATATAAATGCTGTGATCATATTTACAGTTAGAACAATAGGTTTTATCTTACGATTTTAATTGAAAAACGAAATGTACAGGTTACTTTCAGATTTATCTTACTCTAATCATGTATAATTATGAGATCACAGGTTTATGTTTGTGTCTCCACTTCAATCATTAAAACTCAAACTGCTAACACATGTTTTGGATTTATTTAGAACAGTCATAAGGTTCATTCCAGGTTTCCCTCTTGGATGTGGTAGTTGGACATTCTCTACTCATGCAGATGCTTGGATACACATCACTAACTCACTGACAGGTTAGCTCATTTGTATTTTTCTGTCATTTACGTATCACTGAAACTCAAATGTATGGTTTAGCTTTTGACTATCCACACGTTTATGTTTCATTGTATTTTGTTTTCTTGTATTAGCTTAGATTTATAAAGGAAATAAAAAATAAAATAAAATGATGTGCTTTCTTTATCTGCTTCCTAGAAGCAATCATTCTTCACATTGATTTTTGTAAGTTTTGATTAAAACTTGCAGTTTGTAAATCATGTACATAAGTAAGATTTGTATATCTTTTGCTTAAATATATTTACAACAGTTACATTATACATATGTACATATATATATATATATATATATAGTGTTTAATAATTAGATAGTTATTCCTTTCTATTATTTGTTTCTTTTAGGACTTTTAGATTGGCTAACGGAGCCATTAAAGCCATCGGAATGAGTTACACCAAACGACTTGGGTTATTTAGATAACCTCGGACTGGACTCATTCTTCTGGTTGACAGATGGTCAATTTCTCCCATCAACAAATGGCACTAGAAGGAGGATCGACTGACAAGTTGACCTTGTAGGAGCCTTTATTTCAAATGTATTTAATTTCCCCATGGCTCCCCAAATAATTGTGTTGGAACATGATTTCCCCTTCTCATTACCTGATGTTCCCAACGAGATAGTCTCTCGCATGTCCAAACTCACCTTTGATGGTAAGGGGGATGTATCTTCTAAAGACCGCCTTAACAAGTTTTGGTGCAAATGTATCAAACATGACATTTATGATTTAAAAGTTTTATGCAGATTATTCGCTTTTACTTTTAGGGGTCGGATTAAACATTGGTTTGAGTCTTTTCCGACGTATCACATTATTTATTGGTTTCAATTTGTAGAGGAATTTTTTATGTCGATGCCCTTCCTCACAACCCACAGGTTGGAAGGTCCACGTCAACACAAAAGATCTTTCCTTCTTCAACGGCCCGAAGAACTCTAAACGGTCCTTCTATTTCCCTATCGAGAAATCTGCACCCACAACAATTCTCGTGGGATACCCTCTTTACAAATCAGAGGATCATAATTTTCAACTTCGCGAATCCAATGGTTGGGCGTCGGTCTCTTGAACCTCCGAAACCCGACAATAGTCAACGCTGACCTTTCCCTTCTCTTATCGGGATTTATTCTATCGCGATTTCGCCACTTGCGATGTCAAGCAACTTGCTTTACCGACTCCCGAACCCCGATAAGCCGAAACTCCGACGCACACGCGAGTTGACTTTTCAACGCCTTCACTCCATCGACATTTCGGAGTTCGCGGTATCACGAATCCTGATGCAATGTTTTCGGCACTTCACCCCGCGAAATTCTGAAACTAATGCCACCTGTCGACTCCACTAACTCCTGTGGCCCCGCACTATTCCTTTGGCTGTCGGGATATCGTGTTTCACTATTTCGTGATTCCTGACGAAATATTTACGAATTTCAACCCACGAAACTTCGATGTGCAAATTTACGCATAAATCTGACGACCCTTGTGGCTCGGATCAATGGTCCTACCCTTCTGAGCTTTGAACCCTTTGGGAATACCTGTCATATATCCCCTATGCCTATGTTAGATCTAACGGCCCACAGAATTGTCACGAATCCTCCTCGGAGAATACCGACCATCCGTTCCTCCTTTGAGAAATCTGCGAAATGACTAAATGTTCTTCCACAGAACTCGTCCACTTGCGGCGCAAACTTACGACGTTTCTAGCAAACCTTCAAGGCACAACTTCCCTGCGTTGTCCTTCAACGACTCCAAAGGCCTTATCCTTCCTGATATTTCTTGTAACTTTGAGTCTTGGAAAAGACTTTTGCACGCACTCCTTGTGGAAACCTTCAAACACGTCTAAGTGTTGAATTCCTTCGACCCTGCGCACTCCTGCAACAACAGTCTCTTAATAATCTGCTCATATTCGCAACTCTGAGGCTTAGCTTGGCCTGTGCACTCCTTGCACAACTCCTGTGCCTACCCGCACTTCTGGGTGAATGAGAACAAAAGCTACCCTATCTGAACCCTCTGTCAACGCACTCCTTGCGAACGATTCGACTGCACTCCTAGCAGGAATTCTCTGGCTCAAATAGAGAAACAATTGAAACTCCTTCCTTCTTCCTTTCAGACTTCACACTCAACCATGAAATCATATACAAAGCATATAAAGCAAATGTATGATAGGAAGAAAACATTCATGAGCATATCATTCAACATCCATACACAGAGAACAACACAAACCATGAATTTGAACCAACCTCCTTCTATTAATCCAAATATCTGTTACACAACTCTCTGCATGCTCTTGCTCTTCCTTGATTTCAATAATGTTACAAATGCACAATGAGGGTGTCTATATCCCGTTTTCCTCTTGTGCTCTCAAACTGTCTAATCTAGAATTAAATTCTATTTACCTGCATTAACTACTTTAAATGCCTTCTACCTACTAAGGACGAGAGCTAAAGGCTCAAGGTATGTTTACATCATACAAGTGTGCCTCTTCTTAATGTCTACATTTAAGATTGCGCAACAATTTCAAAGTGTTTTCAAAATTTACGCTGGCACTTGTCCAGTTGTCCTTTGGCTTTTGCGCTGGCTTGCTTGATGTCGGTGATGCTCCTGCATCAATTTTTAGGTGCTTTTGAAATCTATGATTACAATCAATTAGGTGAAGAATTTCAGACTTTGCTAATCAATGGTGATTCATCTTCAGAAGACTTTTTGACAAGAATCCGTCATGTTCTCTGTAAATTTAATCTCGATGAAATGTCATTTCTATTAAATGTCCTCTCTGATTCTTGAGTCCCTTTCATCTAGTCATATTCAATCGCGAATGATCAACCAGTTACAAATGCCATCAGTCAATTGCGAGAAGAATTTTGTTCGCAGGATGAGAGGAATCCATCTGAAAATTTTGAACAAGCAAGTGGGGTAGAATCTATTGACAAGGTTCTTACTGACGACCAAAATGATTTTTCCTTTGAATCGTTATATTTTCAGTATTCGACCATCATGGAAGAAGATTTGATTCTGGTTCAAGGTGAATGTCCTCATTCTTGTAACTTGTACTCTAATCAATATTTAAATTCAGTTATTGAAGAACATTTAGGTGACGAAAATCATCTTAAACATTCTAACATTCCTATGAAACTGATTAGAGATGAAGATATGCAATTTGAAGGAGAAACCTTAAACCTTCATCCTCAAATAGTACCTTATCAACATGAAAGATCAAATGTTTTCCATGAAAGTTTTGAACTATCCATCATACGAGAGGCAAACCTACATGATCATATTATGTTGAAGAATTTATCACCGAAATAGAGTGAAAGTTTTAAAGAAAGTGAAGAGAAATGTCTTGAGAATACTATTGTTAAATATCATAGCTCAAGAGATTCTTTTCATGTGCTTATTTATGATTCCTTTTACTCTTTATATCCTGATTTCTTCTTAGATTCTGGTGGACTTGATACTTTACCCACAACATCCTACTCTTTTCCGCCACAATCATATCCTTTCGATATGCCAGGATTTGGTGAAATTAATTCCAAACATAACATTTATAAAGTCAGATTTGAATCTCTTTCACTTTCATCACTCACATGGGAAAAAGACATGTTGCGAAATGATTTTACACAGTTTATTTTTGAAAAAGACAATGCACTCTCTCTTATGGAGATCAAACATTCTACGTTGCATATTCATTCTTTGATTAGCTTGAATTTTAATGTTTATGCTTCACATTTTGAAATGATCAATCTCATCAAAGGAAGCATTCAAACCAATAATCTAATTGATGTCACGAATCCTCTTATGATGTGTTCCCCATTGATATATTCGTTTCATCAAAGTCATAGTTTGCATCCTTATTTTTATGACAGGATCTTAGGATTGCTTGAATATTCACATATAACTTTTTTTCATAATAAAGATAAAGTTGTGCTTGCTTTGTTTTTACCTAAATATCTAGGAAGTAGGCATGACATATTTCTTTTAGATCCTCCATGTGAAGAAATTAATGAACACTTAGAGAATTTTCAGGTGGATGGGGCACTTCAGCCTTGGCTGATGGTTATATCAGGTCCCCATAATCTTGACAAGTTTTCCAAACTTACTTACATTATTCCATGCCATTATGACTCATATCATGACAAGATTGTAGAATGGTTGGAAGATTCATACATCAAGAAATTTCAATGGAATGGTAAGATCATGCTTTCTTTGTTTTTGAATGATGATTATGAAGGTAGGTATCATATATTTCTGCCATTTTTTGATATACTACCATTCTTTTTAGTAATATTTGATTTTGTTTCCATTGTAGGATTGGAGTTACTCTGATGGCTACATTGGAAGCATGACTTCATGTAATATTCTAATTTGTTTAGTAGTTGGAGTAGGTTTAGGAGTAGGTTTTCTTTTAGTTTTATTTCTCACTGTTTATCTTTGTAATAATGTAGTCATGAACACAAGTGGGTGCACCAATAGAACCATAATATGAATGTTGTCAGGGAAGTCCACTTCATCCTTTTCTCTCTGCTTTTTGTTGAATATTTCTTTTCAAAGTCGTAGTATTATTATGAAAATTTTAAATGGAAAGTAAAGAGATAAATAAATCTGGACTGTAAATTCAACCCTGACCCAAGGTGCCACAAGCAAGACTACACTCATATTAAAAAGGATTCTTTATTTTCCTTTAAGTTCTCAAAAGGTATTTCTCTTGATAAATCCAGATCCACCTTTTGTACATATTTTTCTGTTTTGATTTACTTTTGTTTTCTGATTTTGGTTATTTTTATTTTGCTTGTTTTCGCTACTTTCTGAATAAATTTATGTCTGTGTCACCATTTAGTTCTTGAATGGAAAAAAAATCTCATCATAGAGCAACAATCGAGGTCATTTAAAAGAATCAATGTTGTAAAACTCAGACTAGTCAAGGAAATTTTCTGTTCAAAATAGCCTTCCTGGTTTCATTTTATAATTATGAGAAGATATGATCATCATTAAAACTCTTTACGTTGTCCCTGTTTATAAAGAAAACAACTCAAGTATGCCTTCCTGTCCTCGAAAATTTTATTATCAGAAAACTAAGTTCAGATCATGATGAAGGTCGTCAAACGAGAATTTAAATTGAAAAATATAAAGTGGTTCTAAGTCTGAAATTTTCAGCATCACTCCGCTCTCCTGAAGATCATAAAGTTTATGTCTAATTCTAAAATAACTTCTAGAGAGTTGAAAGCACTGCAAAGTGTGGGAAGTGTCTGTAAACCCACCGAGATACTAAATAGTTCTGCAGGCAGCGGGTAAATGAATACATGATGCCAAGACAACTCCGTCAGGGTATTGAACAGGGCTGCTGGAAGTGAAGCAATGTCGGGTTCGAGAAAATTATCAGGTATAAATTTTAATATTAATCGTAAAATGTCCTTAATATTGAATTGATGTTTCTTGGACAGGATAGAGGTGTCAAAGTGGGTTAATTGACATCCCTGCCAAGGCTATGGATGCCTGCTGGCAGCAGTGGCCCTGTCAATAGTATTGGAGTCATTTGCATAAATGTCATCTCGCTCATAGTTAAAACTTGTCACAGGTTTTCATTTGGACGAAAAGACATATGACGCTAGACTATTTGATGTTTTTGAGTTTGATTGGGATGTTTGACTTGCTATCGACTACTCTTTAATTTTCAAACCTTTCTTATCTGTCCTAACATGAAAATTTGGTGATGTAGAGATAACTGCTTCGCCCAGTACGTCACCATTGTCGTTAGCCACACATGTTTTGATTTTTATAAACATGTTTGAAAGGAATTTCATATTGAGTGGCTGCCATTACCCTGTCTATAAACACTTTTACAAGTTGATTATGACTAATTGGGCTAAAGCCTTTTTTTTTCATCATTTTTTACTTTTTGATTTTCGATTTCTTCTATGTTTAATTCATGACTGCAAGCATGAATTAAAATTATAATTTGGATTGTCATTTTCATTATCTTTTCCTTAGAAATATCTTTCTACAAATCATTCATATGTAATTAAAATGTAAATCCTTTTTAAATGGTTGTTGGATCCATTTATTTGTGTTAATACAATTATTATTGTTCTAATGATTTGATGGTTCATTTTCGAATTGCTTGGGCACATTATAAACTTTGGTTAATTATTAAATAAGAAGCCCAAGAGTAATGGTCCAGTGATGGCTAATGATTTCAACTCATGAATATAAAAGGTCAAAGAAAGAACTTTCGATAGCTAAGTGCCAAATTTTTATAGGTTGTAAGCCGCAAAAAGTTTCCAGTTTTGACAGCTAAAAAGTCAGGCACAAGGTGTTGTTAGCTGCTGAAAACACATAATTTTTCTCAACTGTCAAAGTACACGCACCAGGATGTCTTCTAATACTGCCAAAAATGATTATGAGGATATCATGCCATGATCTGGGCAATCCATTTGGGTTTTTATTTATTATTGAATGATTTTTTTTCAATAACCCTAAGCTATCAGATCTGAAAATCCTGCTATCTATTCGTACTCTACCATCTAAACCCACAGTTGTTTTTGAGTCGCTCTTGTTACAGTCTAAGAAAATTCGTAATTGCATGCCAGAGACACAATTTTGCGGGAGAGATTATGAGAAAACCGTTACGAATTAGACCAAACCCTTCAAAACTCATTTCATAAATGGGCCCTTTTACCTTCATAGAAAGCAGTTTCTCCAGAAACTAGATCGTTTCAGAGATATGTCTCGACCTTTGGAGGGAAATTTCTCAGAATTTCCGTTTCAGTTGAGGTAAGCATTTTTTTAATTTTGCTACAGATATTTGCAAAATTTGCAGAGGAGGATATAGCAGAGGCCCCAAAGGAGCAGCATTGAAGATCAACAAGCTGAGAGAAAATACATTTTTCAATTCCGAAAGCCAGTTTTAAAATAGAACTTTCAGTGGCTTAGGCGATCTTTCACAACTATTCTTAGCCACCGAAACCAGAGCTTTCTGTGGATTACAGGTTAGGAATTTGACTCTTTAGCAACTGAAAACACAAAGAAGGACAAAGAGGCATTATTTTTACACAGATCCAATTTTTATCATTCTAAATTGCATGAGGATGGTTTCTAAATGAAATTTATAATTAAGATCATCGGATTTAGTGCTCTGTTTTGGTTTTGAGGGTGTCAACAACATGGAAATAATAAAGCTTCTTGTCTATTTTTTGGCAAAATATGACCCATATGCCAAGGTGGCATTTTCCACCTTATCCATCAGCCTTTGAAGACTTGTTGCGGCTGTCAAAGACCATGAAGACTATCAAGATAGAGGATTAAGAAGGCTGGATAATACTCAACCAATTTCTTTATTTTAAATTCAGATTTATTAGGTGTCTCTTTGGGAGATTGCTGGAATAGTATTGGTTTTTTTTTTTATTATGTTTTAAAAAACAAAAGATTTCGTTTTCATTTTTTGTTATTTTTTTTACTATTTTAACTAGCTACAGAAACATGTAGCTAGCTACAAAAACTTGTATCTTACTTATAAAAAAAAAAATTAGTTTAATTTCAAGTCAATTTCTCACATAAAATTTAGGAATTGTTAGTTAATAAAATATTTGACTTTCTCATTTCATTTTTTCAGGATAGCATGTATTTGATGTTGATCTTATGGGATGGAGCATGCCGGACTTAGTCGATCAACTATCTTCTTTTTACTTATTTTTTAAATAGGAGAAAATTCTCATAAATTTTGAAGATTTAGTTTGATCTTGAGTGGCTCCCAACCCTCTATATTTGTAACTTTTAGATTTTTTGAGATCTGATCCTATCTTAGAATATAGGAAGTTTAGACTTTGTAAACTCTTTAAATGCTCCATATTTTTGAAGGGAAATCATCTTGGCTAAGAGAAAAAGATGGATGATTCATTCCAGAACTTAATGAAACAACATTCATGCATTTTGGCTTTAGCCTCTTGTTTATAATGTTGTCATCTACATTTTGTTAATATTGTTGCATATATAGATCTGATATATTTAGATTAAGTAATCTGTGATGTACATGATTGTTATATTATAAATACCATCTATAATTTTCTTCTCAAAATATAAATGTTCTGATCGTATTTTCAGTTAGAACGATAGTTATTATCTTTTGATTTTAATCGAAAAACAAAATGTACAGGTTACTTTTAGATTTATCTTACAATAATAATGTATAATTATGAGATCACAGGTTTATGTTTTTGTCTCTGCTTCAGTAATTAAAACCCAAACTGCCAACACATGTTCTGGATTAATTTAGAACAATCATAAGGTTCATTGCAGGTTTCCCTCTTGGACGTGGTAGTTGGACGTTCTCTACTCATGCAGATGCTTGGATACACATCACTAACTCACTGACAGGTTAGCTCATTTGTATTTTTTGGTCATTTACTTATCACTGAAACACAAATGTATGGTTCATCTTTTGACTATCCACATGTTTATGTTTCATTGTATTTTTGTTTCTTGTATTAGCTTAGATTTATAAAGGAAAAACAAAAAAATAAAATAAAAATTATGTGCTTTTTTTTCCTGCTTCCTAGAAGCAATCATTCTTCACATTGATTTTCGTAAGTTTCCATTAAAACTTGCAGTTTGTAAATCATGTACATAAGTAAGATTTGTATATCTTTTTCTTAAATATATCTACAACAGTTACATTATACATATGTACACATATATATATAGTGTTCAATAATTAGATAATTGTTTCTTTCTTTTATTTGTTTCTTTTAGGACTTTTAGATTGGCTATCAGAGCCATTAAACCTGTCGGAACAAGTTACACCAAACGGATTGGGTTATTTAGACAACCCCAGACCATACTCGTTCTTCTAGTTGAGGGATAGTCAATTTCTCCCGTCAACAATACTCGAGGCAGTCCCACCTAGTGTTATTTCCTTGATCTCGGCTAAGCAATGTAGGAAGGTCATCCATCAGATGAGGAAGTTTGTCTTCTTCATGATTCTCTCTTAGAATAAGTGAAATATCACAGCCACATCCAGGGTCTCTATGGCCAACCTCTCCACACAACAGAAGCAAGTATATAAGGTCATGGAAGAATACTCATATATCTTCTCCTCACCTACCGGGGTACCTCTGCACTGCCAGGTCAAGCACCCCATCGATCTGACCCCTAGTGCACCGCTACCCAATGGTCTAGTCTATCGTTTCTCTCTATTAGAGAATGAGGAGATCAAGTGATAGATCCAAGAAATGCTCCACAAAGGGCACATCCGTCCCATCTCATCACCTTCCAGGAGCCTAATCATGTTGGTACAAAAGAAATATGGAACCTGGCGACTATGAATTGATTACTGGGCTCTGAATAAAATCAAAGTCAGAAGCCAGTACCCAATTACCTGAATTGATGACCTCCTTGATAAACTCACGGGGGCCAAATAATTTAGTAAGATTGATCTGAAGTCTGGCTACCACCAGGTCCCGATAGAACATACAGATGTATGGAAAACTTCCTTCAAGTTAAAGGAAGGCCTTTTTGAATGGTTGTTCATGCCATTTGGTTTGACAAATGCTCCAACCACTTTCATGAGGATGATGGATGATATCCTACAACCATTCACCAATAATTTTGTAGTGGTGTATCTGGATGACATTCAAATTTACAACAAGACTTGGGTCGAACACTTGTAGCATATTCAGTAGGTTCTGCACACCCTACGACAACACNGATAGGGTCCATTACCTGGGCTACATAATTGATCAGTGTAGCATACATGTGGATCCAGCCAAGATCCAAGTCGTTCGTGACTGGCCAGCCCCAAACACACTCATTGAGATTTGGAGCTTCTTGGGCCTTGCCAATTTCTACCACAGGTTCAAGTTGGGATTCTCCCATATTGCATGGGCCCTTAGCCAAATAACCAGGGGTAGTGGTAAGGAGAAATTTGTGTGGGGCCAGTCCCAAAAAAAATCATTCGACGATTTGAAGCAGTGCTTGTGCTCAGCCCCAGTACGTTCACTACCATACTTGCATAATCCCTTTGAGACCGAGACATATGCTTCAGACTATGCGGTGGGTTTTGTTCTCACTCAGCATGGACACCTCGTGGTCTATCATAATGATACACTATCATATGTTTTCCATAAGTACCCTACTTACGACAAAGAAATGTACTCCATTGTGAAAGCATGCCGCCAGTGGAGACAATACATTCTTGGGAAGGAGACAATCATCCACACTAATCATAATCCATTGTAGTTCATGCAGACACAAGGAAAATTGCAGAATGATCTCCATCAAAAGTGGTCCACATACTTGCAACAATTCCACCTCAACATCAAGTATAAAACAAGAAGAACAAATCGCATCATTAATTTCCTCAACAGATTTCCAGTCGCGACACTCACCACGGTGCTAGAATCCTGAGGCCATGAGACCTCTGGATGGCCCCAACTCTATGAGACAGACCCATACTTCACCACCACCTACCAAATGTTGGTTGTAAACGCAGTTGTCGATAATTTCCATCTTCAGGATGGGTTATTATGTCATCTGGGCCATATCTATGTTCCATCAAGAGAGCAAGTGAAGATGATCTAGAAATCCCACTACAGTTGGGTGGCAGGACACTTTGGCATCAAAAAGACAGTGAGGATGCTACAAAAACATTTCTACTAGCCAAAACTTCGACAGGAGGTCAGAAAGTATATCAGGTCTTGCACCGCCTATGCTATTGCCAAACCAACCACTAAGAAATAGGGCCTGTACACTCCTCTTCCTACTCCTGATAGGACATGAGAATCCATCTCAATGGATTACATGCCAGGCCTCTCGTCCATCAAGCAGGGAAATGACTGTGTTTTTGTGGTTGTTGATTTCTTTACTAAGATGTCCAAACTGAGGTCATCAATCGAATGATTGTGCATATCCTTCGCATGTATAATTCAATCACCATTAGACATGGGATGAGAGCCTTCCCTATGTCCAACATAGCTACAACCGATCCCTACATAGCTCAACTGGCCACAGCCCCTTTCAGGTGGGGCTGGGATTCCAACCATTGGGTCCCATAGATGTTGCACTTCCCCTTGTTGTCACCTTGACCGACTCATCTCCTGATCCAACTGAAGCTGAAAAATCCACCCAATTCATTGAGTGGATCCATCACATCTACCAATAGGTTCAGTATATCCTACAGAAGTCCAATGACAAGTACAAGCAGCACCATGATCAACACCAGGTGCCACATAAGTTTCAGGTGGGCGACAAAGTTTGGTTGCACTTGCAGAAAGAATGCCTTACAGGACCCCATCGAAAGCTTCATCCACTCCGTTATGGGCCATAAAACATCACCACGGCCATGGGATATAATTATTTTGAGATCAACATTCCTCCTTTCCTTGGCCTAGACCTAGTATTCAACATGGATCTCCTTCACCCTTATTTCCCACCATTATTGGACACCTCAGACATAGAAGAGAAGCTGACACTAATAGAGATCAACCCCAATTGCATACAACAGGAATCCAATGATCATATTGTGGACACACATATCAAGGGCACTCAACATCAAAGGATCCATCTTTATCGAGTCGTCAAAGTAGGGCAGCTCCTGCACTAAGGCAAGTGGCTCACCTGGGGCCAAATTCAGGAGAAATTTCCTCATCTGATGTGGGAACTCAACGCAATGGAGAAAATTGATTCCTAAGGAGGGAGGATTGATCTAGATGGATATCGGTGGATACCCACCTCTTCCAACTGGCTTAAAACAGTTTTCTGACAATTTTGGCAATTTACTATTTTTAGCAGTTTTAACTTTTGGGGCCATTTTGAGGGCCTAAATGAAGGTTTTTCAAGATCAAGCTTCTCAATGATAGCCGAATTCATGATTGATCCCCCAAAATGAATCTCCTCAATGATACCTTTCCAACGAGATATCATAAGCCTAAAACGAAGATCATATGCAAAAGTTACGACCTCGGGAAGTTGATGTACTAACTTACCCAAACGGGGCCCACATGAATTTTGGAGCTTCATATCCTAGGGTTAGGTTTTTGGATGTCTAGGGTTTTTGTCATTCTTTTTTATTGTAAAAATCCCTTCAAAATCTCATTGTAATCATCTTCTTGCGAATGAGCGCAGCTGTCACATCTCTTCTCAGAGATAAGTCGCCACCATTCCAGCAAGCTTGTTTTCCGCTGCATTTTACAGTTTTAGCTTATTTCCTTATTGAGTAGAAAACCAATTTTATTGTATCTCTGTTATTTTGTGTTAAGCACCTGATTAATAATCTATAGTCATTTCGTTTTTCTCATAAAATTCAGATCAAGGATGAAGACCGCGGGAAAGGGATTCGAGATGGTTAGAGTAAGAAAAGTTTTGATGCTCCATCCCTAGGAAGGGTACTTAGGGGTCGGGTGTGTTACATAGATCCATTTCATGCTTCAAATTCTACCATATCTTCAAAAATGTGAAATTGTATCTAAAATTCTTTTCCAGCCACTTTCATTCTCAGAAGAGGATATTGTGTATATGTGTTTGATTATTTCATTAAATATAGGATTCTTTGTGAGAACTCAACTTTAATTATTGCATTGCAACATCATAGGACCACTTGGTTCATTTACAAGTTACTACATAAATATGACCAATATAAAAATATGAACTAGATAATTTAAAAATAATTGATATTTAAAAATGATGAATTATATATTTTAATAAATAATAGATATTTGATCCAGGTGTTTATCTGAGTCCATCTCAGAAACTATCCTACTTGTGACATATTTTCACAATTTTTGGGTTTTGAAGTTTGGCATTCTTTTTAGGGTCTAATTCCCACATGTTTTTCAAAATTGCGACATATAAAGGAACAAAATTTAGACCAATTTGTAACTTCTCTTTCAAAAAAACTAAAAATATTCTAAATTGGAGAAACAAACAAAATGTTATGTTCTTGATAAGGCATTCTTTTTTTCTTAGACAACTCAGGTTCATCTAGCTTGATGTGTGCCCTCAATCCCATCTTCATTCTAGGGTTAATGGTTCTTGTACCTTAGGGTTTTTTCCTCTTAGTATTTGTTGGTATCATTATAAAATGTAATTTCAATGTCTTGTTATGAGATTTTTACAAATGAATGTATTTGTTACATCTCTTCTCAAATATAAGCTACCACTATTATAACCACTTTGTATTGTTATATATATTCCATTATTTTGTAACATTATCTCATTAATAGAATATAGTTTTAACTATGTTCTATGGATTGTAATACCAAGTTCTTTGATTTCATTCTCAACAAAATCTAGATTAGTTGTATTAGGGAAATATTATCTTTGTTGTTTTTCTTGCACTAAGCCCATGAGGTTAGGGTATAACTAGATGGGTCTCGAGACAACCAAGTATGGTGAATATATTCCTCACTATCCCAAGTTGCATCTATTGGTATATGAAAATAAAGATGACGAGATGGAGATCCTATCAAGTTATTGTTCCAAGAATCCATGGAGTGACAAAGGAACAATATGATGTAGTCACCTTCAACAATTAGTCAGTTTAGAGGAACAATACCATACAAGGTCCATGTTAATTTTGATATTCCTTTGTTTTAAGGAAATATAGGCGAAAAATATTTGTAGAGATGGTTATATCAACTATAGAGTTGTTTCTATGTTCATTCTTTTCCAATAGTGAAAACATTACATTCACACTCATAAAGTCCATTCCTCGTGTAAAAAATTGGTGGGATACTTATTGTGTGCAACATTGTGATGATTCTAGAGCATATGAGACATAATTCACTTAGGGGAAGGATGTGGGGGGGTTTATTTTATGCCCTCAAGGAGAAACATTTATCTGTTGGAAACTATGAAAACCAATACACAATATGGACAATGTTAAGCTAAGGTAAAATCCAAATTGTTATAGAGTACACCAATGCCTCCCATATCATTAGTGAAAAACTAGGCATCTAGGAATTTGAGTGGAACTTGGTTCTTAATATGAAAGTGACCTACATAGATACATATAGAAATAAATATGGCTCTATACATCTCTTCCCTAGGATAAAATTACCATTAACCCATCAAGATTAAAGAAAACATCCAGGGCTAGAAATAAACCAAAACATAAGAAGGGTAAAAGAAAACTTAATTCTTAGAACTAAGGGAAAAATAAGGATAACCAACCCCAAGATAATGAGTAAAAGAAACATGCTAACAATATGAATGATGAAGAGTACCCATAAAATCCCTTATCAGAACAATGAACAATGTCATACTTGACCATCTCTATTGGCCTCAAAATTTGATTTAGTCTCAATTCCTTTGGAGCTTATGGATAGGGGGAAATGTATCATTTATGTGGAACCTAGTGTTGTTATTACCAATGAAAAGGTCTAACCAATGGAACCTGAGAATCCTAAGAAAGGTGAATGCTTGTTCCACTCACATATGTGAGTGAAAGGGACACCACCACATTTGATTGTTGATAGTGGTATCCAGAAGAACATAATATCAGTGGAGGTCATCAAGAAGATGAAATTGTCAATGATGCCACATGGTCCCTACTAATACACTAATGGTTGGTTGAGAAAAGGATGAGGCATATGTGTCAGTTATCCATGTTGCTTATAGTATGAGGTCAAACCATTCAAAGATGAGGTACTATGTGTTTTTTCCTCACCTGAAGTTTGTGATGTTATTTTAATACATTCATATATGTGGAATTGTCATGTTGTTTACTACCATAGCCATGTAATTCCATTATCACATTGGATAGAAATGTTATATGATACTAGAGGTAACCATGACTACCACAATGCTACCATATTATCTCTGATCACCATTGACTAGTGAAAATATAAACTATTAAACTAGGATATTTGTCCTCTTTATGGTCCATTCAGAAGGAGAATCATGAATGCCAAGGCCTCTAAATTGGATTCTTATATGTAGAAAAGACAAGTAGATTAGTTAATAGAATAATACAAAGACATTCACATCACCTACATGAGTACCTTTTCACTATATAATGAAGCATGCAATTGATTTGACATAAGGTGCTCCTCTGCCAAAGGGCCCTATATACATACACTCTCTTCTAGATAATGAAGCGATTAAGGGAGAGTGCATGAATTTTATAAACAAAAAAGTGGAAATTGGGCGTGAATGAACTCACGCACGTAGGAACGGATGCACATTCCTAGAAACATGCATGCGTTCTTAATCCTACAACCTTAGTAATCACTGAACTGCCACACAGAATTGTCAACTTGGATTATTTAGGAACACACACGTGTTCCTAAGAAACACATGTTCAATAAAGCACATGTGTTCCTAAGAAAAAATTGAAATTAAAATAATGCATGCGCTCTTTAAATTCAATTCAATTAAATTGATGTTTCCTGATATCAGGGTTGAATCTTCTTGATCTCCTACAAGGTCCAAACCTTCTTCATCTTCCCTTGATTATCCACATTCTTCTTCTTCTCCACCCATTTGAGGACTCCTTCCTTTTTTCACTTCTCTCTATTGCAATCTTATAATGTCTAGTCTTTCTTGTCTTCTCACCTTCCTCCACTCTTCCTTCGTTCTTTCATCTATTCCTCTTGATCTGATTTCATTTTGCAACACCTTAGACTTCTTCGCTTCTTTCCTTACCTTTCTGCGCACCACTTCTCAACAATGGAGGCTCTCCTTAAGGATCGCTCATTTCTTGCATTCATTTCTTGATCTTCCCCCATCTATCAAAGAACCCTTTCCCCTTCTCAGGTCATGATCATACCCAAAAATCACCCTACCCCAAGCGTAGGTGTTTAGGCTACCATCTCAGTTGAGGGAATAGTTATCATCCCCTCATCCATCAAGAAAAAATTTATCCACAAGGGAATTTCCCTCAACATTCTGTTGCCCACACCCTTCTTGAAAATTTCTTCTGCTCATGAAAAATATTAGTGATTCTCAGCTGCGAATTCAACAATGTATCCCTCCAGAGTCGTATGAACCCAAAAATTGATTGCTCGCGTGATCTGGTGATCCAACTCATGAAGTGTTGCGATGTTATTTGTATCCAAAGTATAGGTCTTCTTGACACGTTCTTATAATTCTGGAGCTTCTTGTAGCTGATCTATCCAATGGAATAGTTTTTCCAGAAATTTAACCCAGAATATCTCATACTGGTCGCTCAATCTTTCTGAGTAAAAGATAGAATCTCTTGTATCCTTCTTGCTTTTACCTCGCAACTCTGCTTCCTTCCATATAAAGGCGTCACAATTTATTTCACACCATTGTCGAATCTCAGATATATAGATCTGTGGAAGCATTCTCCCCACAAGTTCCCTTTTAAAGCATTGGTCCCGATAATGAAACCATTTTGTTGGCGTGAAAGTATTCAGACGAGGGTCCTTCTTAGGTTACCAACAAAAGGTACCGAAGTAGTCTAGAGTGATAGAATTTTCATCTTCCTGGGAGGGAAGAAGTCTCACCTGAAGCACAATTGAGACAAGAAAGAGAGGGAAGGGTAAGAAGAATACTTTGAAAAACCTTTGAGTCATCAAGACTCATTGTAGTATTGCACAAAATAGACTAAACCTGTAACAGGTCATAAGCAATTCCTAACATGGAATATATAAACAAAGTTGTGTTTCCATTCATAAAGAATCATTTAAGTATATAAGACATAAAGATAATATAGAAAAACATTCCATTCATGCATTAGGACTAAATACATAGGAAGTATATTCAAAATTTAGGCTACCAATTATATTAATGATACCAAAATATGATACATTGATCGTCTGGTTCTTTCCCAGATCTCCAAAACTCAGCTATGCTATATTATGAGTCATTACATCTTTGAATCTCCTCACAACATCAGTACTAACAAAAAAAAAAAAATTAATAGTTCAGGACTAACATCCTAGAAAATAGTAACAACACTATAGTCCATCAACCCTTTTACAATCCTATCGATCTCATATATATGATCTGATATTTTAGGTTTGTTGGTTGAGAACCCATAAGTTCTCTCTTCTTATTGATCTTATTGAAACTTCTTTCCTCAAAGATTATGTTGCGCTATCCTTCCAACCAATTTTTGTTTCTTTATTTTGTCTATTGTCCAACTTCCTTATCATCTTGCGCAACTTCTATTCTCCAAAATGAAACTACAATGTGTCGTGTGCAACTTCTATTCAACAAAAACAAAGGGCCCAATAGTTACATGGTTTATGGTACAAGTTGATGCATGGTTCATGCATGGTACATGTTAGTACTTGGATGAGACACATATCTTGTGATGGTATGTGGTGATATTGGTGCATGCATGGTAGAGGCATGTGTTGATGATTTTGGAAATCTAGTTGAAAGGTTTCATTGGCATATGATCCATATGCGAGGATATGGTTGAGTATTGATGATATAGACATGTTGGAAAGGTTGACATTGACAGGTTGGATACAGTGAAAATTTGACAGGTTACAGGTTGGTGTGGTAGTGGCAGTGACATTGATAGTGACAATGCTAGTGACAGTGGCAGTGACAACGGTAGTGATAGTGACAGTGATAGTGGAAGGGATAGTGACAGTGACAACGATAGTGACAATGGAAGTGATAGTGACAATGATAGTGGAAATGACGGTGATAGTGATAGTGGAAGTGATTGTGGTAGTGGAAGTTGGTCTACATTTATATTTTGAGGCAACATGACAGGGTAAGGAAATGGGGTTGTAGCCTCCTTCTGGTTGGATCCATACAATCAAGGATGTCAAGCTTCCTTCAGGTTGGAGCCTGAGAACTAGGTGGTTGTAGCCACCTTCTGGTTCGAGCCATAGAAATGAGGGGTTTGTAGCCTCCTTCTGGTTGGAGCTAGAGAATTAAGAGATTTGTAGCTTCCTTCAGGTTGGAGCCTATAAATAGGGGGTTGTATCCACCTTCCAGTTGTAGCTATAGAATTTGGAAGTTGGTGCTTCCTATGAATGAATTCTTGATATATATAAGAAATCATTATGCGGTTTTCTCCCATTTGGGTCTCCATGTAAATACCGGTGTATTATATTCTTGATGTGATGTTGGTTATGATTACATGCTTATGATATTTATATTTAATGCAATCATAAATGATACATTGATGATAAAATGTTGAACATTGTTGATAAAGTGCAAAAAATTCTATATTGTGGTTA
>SNQJ01S0092494.1:32475-52065 GCA_010110895.2 Picea sitchensis
TGATTTCATCTTTCAGCAGTTTGCTCAGTGGTTTGATAGAAGTAGTATTTCATTTCATTACAACCAAGGGTTTAGCATTATCTTTCCAGCCAGTGATTTCATTTCTTCAGTTTTCACATTTAGAGTAGTGCAAACGCATGCAGAACAGAGTAGAGTACAGTAGCTTCTTTAAGTGAGTTTCTTTTAGCAGTTCAGAGAGTAGCTTGGCATCCTTTAAACCCCCTCTTCAGCCCTGCATTTCCTGTGCTGGTTCCTCAAAGCTTACCTTCCCGGGTTGACAATTAAATGTTGGTTTACATGGTATATCTGCAGCTCGACAGTTACACACCAAAATGCCACAATTTATTACCTCACCCTAAGTGTCGCAAGTGTTGTAAAAGTTTCATACACACCTTTCTAAGTGTCACATACACCTTGACACAATGAAGTAACATATCTCACAATACCTAGTCAATGTGTAGGAGAAATATATTATATGAAGGTAAAAATACTATGTGCACATGAATTATTTATTAATATTCATAAAAAGGAAATTAATTTAGTGTGAGAATCCATCTCACATTTAGTTTCCTAATCTCAAGGAGAGGTTGAGAATCTCATGGATGGTTGAGATATTTTCTCAAACAAAATCCCTAATTTGGTGTAGCTTGAGAGATATTTCCTCCCTAAAATCCTTGAGAGATATTTTCTCCCTAAAATACTTGAGAGATATTTTCTCCCTAAAAATCTTGGAGATCCCATTTTAGTGGATCTACTGAGTGATCTTCTCCATGGTGGTTAATCCTCCAAATCCTATATAATGAGGAATTTCCATGGAGAAGGGGGAAAAGGAGGAAGCTTGGAGATATCAGACTTATGATAACGGGATTCATGCAAGGGTATGGACGAGGAGAGATTGGAGGAGTGTTGCATCATCATCCATGTTTGTAAGTATTCTCTTTGGGTTCTCATTTTAATATACTTGGCCTATTTCCTTCAAGCTTGTGTATTCTTGCATATTCTTGTCTACTGCTCCTTCAATCTTTGTAGACGAATTTATTTAATTTAATATTGTAGAGTAGGATTTATTTGTTTCTCTTTGTTGTCTATTTCATTGCAAGTATTAAGTTGCACTAAGGAGTTTAGAGATCAATATCAGATTGGAAGCAGTGAGGACAAACTTCGAAACTAGGTGCATCACACCTTTTCTACCTCTCTCTCTTTTTGATTAGTTAAACTAAATTCATAGGGATGTTAGTTTCCAATTGTGTTTTTTTGTATTGGTTTAGGGGTCAATAATCTGATGGAAAGTTCACCTGTCCGCAAGGAAATATTTCTGTAATAGCGAGAGAGAGAGAGGGGGGGGAAGGGAGAGAGAGGGAGGGGTAGGGGAGGGGAAGAAAGAGTTTGAGAGAGGGGAAGGGATATTTAGGGAGGGGGAGGGGAAATAGAGAGAGAGGTAGTGGGGGGAGATGAAGGAGGGATAGGGGGAGAGATAAAGAGAGGGAGGGAGAGAGAGAGAGGTAAAGAGGGGGGGGAGGAGTAGGGGAGAGACACAGGGAAAGAGGTAGAGAGGAGAAAAGGAGGGATAGAGTGAGGGGGAGAGAGGGGTAGATGAAAGAGAGAGAGAGAGAGAGAAGGAGGGGGAGAGAGAATGGGGTGAGGGAGAGAAGGTGTTGTCCCTTGACCATGTTTTGGAGAACTTGGGCCACATTTGACCGATTTTGGGACTTCGACAGGCTGGTCAAAGACAAAGCGCCAGGAGAAGTGGAGATCATGAGATCTCACCCCATTTTTGAGGGATTTTTGGGTTTAAGTTTTATGTAACGGGTTATGGGATGTTGGCCCATGGGTTTAACCATTCTTTGGCCCTTTTGTAATGTATAAATAGATATCTAGGCAATGTAAGAAAGTAGCGAATTAGTAGTGAATATTTGTGTCTTAGTGTGGAGCTAGAGGCTTTGTGCATGCTATGTGTTACGACTTGCAGAGATAAGTGAAAGTGATTGTAAGAAGCTGGTGTGAAAAATGTGTAAGAAGGCTTTGTGTTGTGACCTAACTCAAGGAAGGAGGATCTGACGAGGTGTGTGCAAATCTTCTGTCCTATACAGAGTGGGGTTTTTGGGCTCTGTGCATGTAAGAATATTGACACAAGATAATAAAGAAGAAGAAGAGTTGGTGGACGTAGCCCCGCATTGGGGGTGAACCACTTATATAATGTGTTATGGTTGCCTTGTGTGATTGATATGATTTATGATTAATGTTGTTATATTTATGTATGTTACATGCATCTGATATAGTATCTTAGTGCCTAGTGATGTGAATGAATGCTAGATCTGATCTGTTTCTATGTGCTAAGTGCTTGGAAGTGTTAGATCTTGTTGAATACTACGATGTTCTTTAATTAGGGTTTGAATCTGCGATGTAAATAAGGGTTAAATGATAATGAATGTTAACTGCTAAGTGCTCTGTTAAGGTATTCTAATCATAGATCTGTGTCCCTGCTAGGTTGCAGACATCTGAGTCTTCCAATCCCCCTACCTCTACCTCGGGTGAGACTTCATTTGCTTCACAGGTGTTGTCGAAAGGGTCAGTATTTAGGGCTTTGTTGGTGCGTTGTTGAATCATTAAATCCTGGGTCTTCCCATGTGCCAACAAATGGTTCCGTTGTCGGGACCTGAAACTATGATTGTTGGGAACTAAAGAAAAGAGAAATCTTTGTGCGTAGATTTACTACCATAGTGTGTAGTATTCTACTTGAGTTGTGAATCTCTGTGATAATAAGAGAAGTCCAATATGAAGAAAAGAGGTAAGATCTTGAAGCTTTGTGCTTTGATAAAGGTAAGATAAGTGAATTTTTTTTTCTTCGAAAGAATGGATCTAGGTATGTTTAATAGATTTGGTCCTAGTCTAAAAACTAGGGTACAACTAGAAGAAAGAAGATTTGATATGAATAGATCTAATAGAAATAATGAAAGATATGTTATTCCTATACATATAAAGAATTGTTGGACTAACAAGTGGATGTAGAATCCTAGAAAGAATTTTTTGCAGACCCACCACTGTGATCCCAGTGCATAGTACATGAAAGGTTGGGGATCATTCAAGAGAAAGAGAGGATTGACTCTTTCTTATAGTTGTAGTAGACCGAGACATCTTGCTAAGGAATTCCCTGGTAGAGGTCCTATTTTCCTTTGTTGTAAATCTACTGGACATGAAGTTTTGGATTTCCCTAGAATGATTGCTAAAGTTGAAAAGATGAATATGAGACAAGAAAACCATGAGGAAGGCCAAAAGACTAAGAATATGCTCAAGAACCAGAAAGAATCAGAGGCTATATTATTGCATATGAAAGAAATCCTGAATGATCATAGAGACACTAGCTTATGAGAGATCTTAAAAGAGAAAGAGTGCATAGAAACAAGAATAGGAGTCTTCAACATAGATTGTGTCTTGGATGAGGAAACAAAAGTGAATATCATGACAGAAATAACTTGGGAAATTTTGGGAAAACCCGCTATGGTTCCTTCACTGGGAGGAATAAGATTGTTTAAAGGGAAGATGATAACCCTATGTAGAAGACTTACCCAGATACCTATGAGTTCTCATGGAACTTTGACAGAAGAAGAATTTGAGGTCATTAAGTTTGTTGAGAACAGTGCCCCATTTTCTATTTTACTAGGAAAATCTTGGGTTGAGAAAGATCAGATCCTAAGGGAACAAGAAGAGGAAGCTCTAGAATAGAAAAAGAAAGAACTAAGATATTTCATGGCTAGGAGAATAACACGCTTAATAAAAGAGAAGGAGGACAAGTCAAAGCAACTAAGAGCTAGAGACATTGTTGTTGAAGTTGAACGAGTGCAGGAAAGCTTAAGAAACTTATCCATGCAAGAGAGTAGAGCACTTACTCCAGAAAAAGAAGAAGTATTACTCTTGAACCCTTTGAAGTAACCTCATCCATGCAAATTTCCTATGCCAATAGGAGATAAGAACAATAATGGAAAAAGGAAACTAGTAACTCAAATCACAGGAAAGAAAGCCAAAAAGCTCAGCAAGAAGAAAGAAAAGCTAGAAAAATTGCTAGAAGTACTAGAGAGGACTTCGCAGAAAGAAGGTTTGCAGAACTGTAACTTCTTTGGGATATCAGAACAACATAAATTGGCACTTCTCCACGATGAAGCAATATGATCGTTGGAGGCTTCTTGAACATTAGAACGATGCTCTAGAATGGCTAGAAACACATTTATTGTTGGAACGTTCACCATTGGACCGTTGGGACCATACCACACCAGAGGAAATTGAATTGATTAAGGAATTCCTAACCATTGGAGGGATCCATTATGATGATGTCTATTTATCCCTTCAAGCAATGCACTATGAACACTTTTTCCAATTGTGATTATTTGAGATGACTATTACTGCACTGTGATTATTAAGACCTCGCCACTTGTGCTGCTACAATGAGTATTTGTTCACCAACCTGAGATATCATATCTCGAGTGTGCATGTCAGGCGAAATTATCACAGTATAAAAATCCATCGAAGAGATCCTAGTAGACCTCATGGCTAAGAAGGTGATGCACACAGGCTTCCAAGCCTCATCAACGAGAGGAGTGCAAGTATCCCCATCGACTTCTCATGGATCTGGACCATCCTGGGCTACGAAAGAGAAACGAAACAAGCATCGTGATGACTTAGCGAATGTGAAGCTCATCCCATCTATCTTTCCCAACTGCATCCCTCCTCTGGATGGTATTGTGAGTCATGACAACATCTCGAGGGACTTTGACTACACAGTCATCACTGCATACCTCCTGAAGGGAATATGCACAGTCGGACCACAGTTGGAGAGGATTCTGACGTTAAAGATCAGGGACTATAACTTAGAATACCGCAAGAACTATGGCACACACACACCATACAAGTATTTGACCAAGACAAAAGGGAAGAAATAAAAGATCATCCCCCAGCCATGGACCATGGACATCGCAAGGTCCGCCATCCTGAACGTAATGAAGATACCCCACTTTGGAAGGCACCGGGAGGTTAACGCGTGTGTTAAAATCCTACTATTTTTCTTCCATGGAGGTTACCTAAGGTTGGATATGCATATCACAGTTGATCTGGCGTTGATCGATCGGATCACCAGATTAAGCATGCAAGGACCAGACCCATAAGAATTTTATCCAAGGAATGTTTCATATCGCACCCTAGTGTAGATAATCAAAGATACCTATGGAGATGTGGAGAAGGGGAAGCAAGGCTACAAGGTATCCTCCATCCAGAATGGTGCAGTGAACCTAACCTGCCAATTGATCGCTGGTAAGCTATTAAGGAAGAAAAGACCCACGTAGGTCATGGGGTTCATTGTTGACCTCGCGGGAAAATGCATTGAAGGGATAGAAATAAACTGGGCAAACTACCTCGTTAACCAGTTAGAGAAATACTTCCATGAATCTCAGGATCAGGGCTATGAGTTCCATTTTAGTTGGCTATTGATCCTCATCACCTTCACTACTTGGGAGATGTCGGAAGGTGCGACCTTCCCTGAAATTGAGCCATCTGAACCCTTAGCTGTGAATTTCAATGCGCTATGGTATTCAAGCAACATGTCTAAACAATGGCAGTCAAACATGGTGTTCCACACCTATTACCTACAAATGAAGAGGGCTATTGAATATTTCCCTCATATGACACCGAACACCCCAGATAGGATCAGGCCAATTATGAAGTTTCATGCATATAGAAATTTTATTTATATCACTGCGTATGGAGACAAACATAAAGAGGAGCTTCAATACTACTACAAGCTCAAAGAGGAGGACCTGGAAGAAATAACTAAGGAATGTCCTACAAATCTCCTTATACTAGTCGACCGGGAATAACTGTCTAACCCCGACCTCATTGGAAGTCCTATGGTCACTCGTGAAGAGTATGATGTAACCAGTAGTAGTAGGAAGAAAAAGAAGGAAGATGTATAGGAAATAAACATCGCATCAGATTCACCTAGAAGAGGAGGAGATGACGAAGTGGACAAAGAAGAGAAAGAAGGGGAAGAAGACAATCAAAAGAAAAGAAAAGTAACACCACCTAGGAACCCTCTTGAAGAGGCATACATGTCCAAGAAAAGAAAGATTTCCCCAACAAAAACTACATCGCAGAAGAATTCAAAAGATAGTAAGCCCAAGTTCCATATTGTGCTCACGGTGGATGACATCGACCTCATCATCATCGTCATATTAGATACATCAGAAGATATTTTACAGTGCAATGAAGAAAAACAAGAATCCATGTATGATCGCATTTAAGTAGAGCTTAAAGGAATATAGCAATCTCTCCATTCAATCCACGCTGTGCCTACTACGCCATTTCCAGTAGGGAACATAGAAGTAGGAGATGAGCATGCCTAGCTACGCAGTATAGAAGATGCAACGGAGGCTCGCCTTCATCATGTCAAGGAGGAAAAGGAAAAGGACACAGAGGCCCTGAAGCAAGAAAAAGAGGAATCCATAGAACAACGTCAGGTTGCACAACAAGAAATATATGACCTATAGGAGAATTTTGCAGAGGATAGAGCGCAAATATAGAAGGAGAAAGAAATGTTTCTCACAGAGTAGATTGGAGTTAAAGAAGTAGTCACTAGAGCACTTCACTCTGTGATGGGCTTAGAGTAGATGTAAGAAGACCCAGTGGATAATCAAGTGGGAAGGCTTGTTGAATCCATTCAGCAACTCCAACAAAGAATAACATAATTGGAATTACATACAGTGCCAAGTACTCCGCAGGAAGTGCGAGATCTAAGAGAAGAAACTGTGAGGAGCACAATTGAGAGAATCAAGACATTGGCCTTGGAATGAAAATAGCTCAGAAATCAAAGTGTGCAAACCTATGAGCGCCTTGCAGAGGACCCTCAGCTCAGGACACTAGAGTCAAAACTCTAGGAATCAAAACAACAAGAAGCAACAGTGCAAGCGCAGTTGAAGCTGTTAGCACCATGATTTTCATAGCTAAGGTTAGAAGTTTGTCAACAATTTTCAAATTCATGCCTATTAACACCCATATTGTTTTTATTCCTGGAATCATCTAACATATCCAAGGCTCAATTTCAAAAGGAAGGTTTTCATTTATTATTTCCATTTTCCATTTGCAGCTTCGCGCTGCATAGAGTGCTTCACAGCGCATAGGATTCTGCTGTGTAGTGGATTTATGTCACACAGTGGATTTTTTTCGCGCAGTGGATTTCGTCACGTAGTGGATTTCATCGAGCAGTGGGATGTGGCTCATGGGATTCTATCATGCATAGGATGTTGTCGTGCAAAGGATGTCATCGCATAGTGGATTTCATTGTGCAGTGGATTTTCGTCGCGCAGTGGATTTTTGTCACGTAGTGGATTTCTGTTGTGCAGTGGATTTTTGTCGCACAGTGGATTTCATCACGCAGGGGATTTTATTCTCGCAGAGGATGTCATCATGCAGTGGATTTCATCGTGCAATGGATTTTCCTGCACACGGGCTACAAGTCACACTGTGAAAATGACTGGTTTAGTGGTCAACTTCAAGATCGATTTCTGACCAACTAGAGAGGAATTTTGAAACTTCCAGAGATTATTTTTTCAAGGAAAAACCAAATAATAAAAACCTCTGTCATATTTGTAAAATGTATCACGGATTGGGATATTCGAAGGAATCTTTGAGCCCTATTTTTCATCTTTCATGATTTCCTATCCGAGACATGTTTTTGCGACATGTATTCCGGCCACTTGGAGATGAATATAAATAAACCGAGAGAGGTTTGTCTTTATAACGACCTTAAATACAAAATCCTCTCTTAGTTTATAAAAATAGTTTTTTATCAGTGATATACAATGTCATATTTAATTCCTATTTTCCCAGTTCACTGCGCATTCCACTGCGTTTTTGTTGTAGGTTACGTTTGCGTAGCAGACTTGCTGTGCAGGGGTGACAAAGTGTTCAGTAGTGAAAATGATGACTTATAGAAACCATAGGGTCAAATTTTGATCATGATAAATGATTGTAAATAATGTCTCGGTTACGATTATGATTTGGAAAAGTGGGGTTTCCTATTTTTAGTAAATCCATTGAAGTTATTGCTCTCTTTGAAAGAAACCGGATCCATGATTCCAGGAGAGATTAGCTCAAACCTAAAATCCAAGGGTGACATTAGTTTTCTATGTATGGGGATCATTTTCATGTAAAAGGGTTTGGTTGGAAAATTTGGTAGATGATAGCTATTGTATGTAAGCTAAAGTTTTGACCGGAATTTAATGCAAAGGTCCCATGACTTGAAGAAAATATTCTAGTTGTAACAGTTGGATGTATTGTGCTTATTTATTTGCATATGTGCTTTCCTGTTATCTTTATTTCATATCTCTTTCTGTCTATTTCATAACGAATGATCGAACCTCTAGATTCGATGTACAATGCCCCTTGTTCACGCCACTTAGACAAAATGTTTTCCTCTGAAGCTAACTTTGAATTCATCCACAGTGGCACTCCTGAGTTACTAACTGTAATTTCTACCACCACACATTATAGTTTTACACTGAAGGTTGTTGCTCTCCTAGCCTTATCCTCTTGATTCCAGTCACTGAGTCATTTGTCTCGTCTTTCCCTCAAACCAACCCCATAGCCCAAGTCTCACTTTCTTGCACCAATATAACCAAAACCCATCATATTAAGGGTGTTTAAATCTAGACATTGTTTCCAAAGTCATATCCTGCATGGAGATCACGCCATTTCTGAGAGAGACCTCTATAGATCCGAAAGGCTAGTTTCAGGTCTCAAAGTTGGTTTGAAAAAGTTACCTTCGTCGTCTATTTATCAGCTGGATGGATTTACAGAGTGCTAACATTCTGGCGTCACCGCCGGGGATGGAATTGAATGAAACTTTCCCTGGGAAGAATGACGTTGTTTCAGTTCTAAGGTCTGAGAGTAGCATACACTCAGGCACATATTGGTTGTATTTCTGCTCTGGTGACTCCACACACTAGAAGATCAATTGAAGGTGATTCCACTGGTAAAAGAATCCAAAGCTAAAGTTTTCATGGTGAATCCAATGAAGCTTCAAATGCAATTCAAAGACTCCACTGGAGAATGAGACCTATTGATAGAGATATGGATGAGAAGTATGGAAAAATAAGGTACTCGAGCTTAAGTTTAGTTCAAGAAGTGATTTTTTGTTTTATCAATATCTTCTTGTCCTCTCCTGAGTTTTTCAAAAGAATATTTCTTCACTTACTGCATTCAAATGAAGCCCATAGATCTACCCTTGTATATCCTCCATGGAAAATTGTAGGTATACCTCCTTCTTCTTGTATAATCGATATTCACCAAGATCCTTCTTCTAAGCCATATGAATCTCAGGGATGATTTTAGGGGATAAATTTCACTCATGGGCTAATTTTCCATGGTTTTTCCAAAAACGAGATTTGCTATTTTAAAAATGATTTGCCCAAATTCTATAGGATAAAATTATTTTACCTAAAAAATCGCCAAACTTTTATAAAAACTATATAAAATCCTTAGAAATTTGAATATTTTTACAAAAATATTGCCAATCATTTATAGTTGGCATATGAAGGATTAGTAGGATTCGCCAAAGTTTCTACATTTAAAAATAATTTTCCATCCTTAAAATCATCCCTGCATATGATGTTCACGATCATTCTTGTGAGATTAAAGAAACCAAAGATGAGTTTGTACCTTCTGTTCTTAATCCTACACCCTCCAATATTCAAGAAAGATACAGTCCTCTTAAACTTCTTTCCATCCTTCATGACTTTTCTTTGAAACATTATAAGTACCTTCCTCGGTTCGATGGAGAGCTTGATGGAAATTTAGCTGAAAAACATTTTCAAGTCTTTGAGCATTTTATATAACCTTTTGAGATCGAACATGATGATGTGTCTATGAGGGCCTTTTCTTAGTCCTTACAAGGAGATGCCAAAGCATGGTTCAGAAATTTGCAACCTCAGTTGATTAGCTCGTGAGATGAACTGAGGGAAGCTTTCTGTAGATTTTGGGGTGAGAGAAATTCATGGGACCTACTCCTTTTAGAGTTTTATGCCATGAGAAGAATGAAAGATGAAACCATCTCAAATTTCAGTAGGAGGTTTTCTAGTCTTTATTATAAACTGCCTATAGAAGTCCAACCTCTTGAAGTTGCTGCCATGCTCCATTGTGTAAAAACCTTTCAATTAGACTTATCTTTTCTTTTGATGGAGAGGAAGTCTATGTCTTTGCTCAGGAAGTTGAAGACAATATTCAAGCATGTAAACAGATTCAAAATGAGGATTTGGATGCTAAAGAACATGACAATGAATATCAACAAAGAACAATTGATTTGAATCTTGAGAAGAGGGTTAATAATTTCATATGTCCTCTTGAAGATTTAAATGTTGATGATTTTGCAAAGGATTATTCCACTTATTGAAAAAGAAGGTGCTAATTTAGATTTTGATCCATCCCATGATAAGCATGGGGCTGATTGTTTTATGTATTCATTTGTAGACAGTCAAGAAAATGAATTTGCAAATCAGCTTGTTGAAGAGCAGGTTGATGTCCCAATCTTTTTCTTGTTAGATGGCATTGCATATGTTGTTGATTTGTCTTTATATGATGATTATGATGTTGAGTTCGTAGAACAACCAGTTGCATGTTCTCTATCAGAAAATGTTCATTTTCAGTAGTATTATGAGAGCAATCAACCTACATATCATAGTTACAAAGAAGAATATGAAAAAAAGTATTGAATCAGTTGAAGGAAATTATTTACCTTTATGATTTTCTTCATTTAAATTGTTGAAAGAAAATTTAAAGATCATCACCGAGGCAAAGGAATTTGTGCTGATGAAAAATCACACTGATTCATGGGAAACAATTGACAAGAAATTGTAGCAATTTTCGCATTTTTTTAATGACCCTATTGCTTGTTATATGGAAGGTTTTATTAGTTCAAAATTACAACTATTGGTTGAAGATGAATCTGAAAATGAGTGTGTTCAGAAATCAAAAGAAATTGAAAAATGTGCATATGATAGCAGTGAAGAAAATGAAGAAATTTTTGAATTAGATAAAAGAACTTTGCCATTGTGTTTTGCATCTTTCGAATTGTTGAAGAAAAATGTTTATAATGTTTCAAATCCGAAATCCTACAGGCATGGTGTTGAATATGAAGAAAGCAATGGAATTACAAATGAAAATTGTCTTCCATTATGTTTTTCTTCCTTTGAATTGTTGAAAGTAAATCATGAGATAATAGAGGAAGAAATGAAGTCTGATTGCATTCACAGTGACATTGTTTTACATGAGAAATTATTATCAGTGAAGAGGACCAACAACCTTCTCATAATTTTAATGACCCTTTGTTGATTACATGGAAAGTTTTTCCAGTTGAGATTTGCAACCTGTGATCAACTACCGTCTTGGAAATAAATATGATGGTAAATCAACTTCAATGTTAGATATGGATTGCTTTCCACTAGGGGTTTCATTTCAGCTAGCACTTTCTTCTGATTTAGAAGATTGTTATTTCCAGCAATCTCAACATATTTTTCAGCTTTTTTGTGGTAATCAACAAGTTGAATTACATGAAAACAAAGATGCAGTGGAAGGGGTGAAACACGATTGTTGTTTTATGTATGTTTCGGAGGATCCATTTGTAGTTTTTTTGGAGGCGGAAAACAATCCCAATGATTTTAATTTTTTGAGATTTGAATTTATAGATAAATTTTTGAATGGCTTATCAGTAGACAGGATTTGGAGCAAGCATGTGAAAAGAAAGAAAAAAGTGGATAAAGTTCTTGCATGGTTTCATTGTAATTTTGATTTCACTTGATTGGCATCCTTTTCAGCAGTTAGGGTAGGTAGGAGTGTGAAGAAGCTCGGTACTACGAGCATTTATTTTAACAATCTATAGTTTTCATTTTCATCTTAGTTTCATATTTCAGTTTGGAGCAATACAACTTTGAGTTTTCAATGGATACATGCGATAGATCAGAGCAGATTTTTCAATGGTTCGGGAACATCCTAATGGATAGGCACAGGGTATATGAGTTCTTTTCTACCTCATTGGGAGGATAACATCCCCGTTGGAGCCAGCTGTTAGCACCATGATTTTCATATCTAAGGTTAGATTTTTTTCAACAATTTGCAAAGTCATGCCTATTAGCACCCATATTGTTTTTATGCCTGGCATCATATAACATCTCCAAGGGTCAGTTTCAAAAGGAAGGTTTTAATTTATTATTTCCATTTTCCATTTGCAACTGTGCACAACAAAATTTGTTATGCGCTGCATAGAGTGCTTCATCGCGCATATGATTCTGTCACGCAATGGATTTCTGTCATGTAGTGGATTTTTGTCACGCAGTGGATTTTTGTCGTGCAGTGGATTTCATCTCACAGTGGATTTCGTCGTGCAACGGATTTTCATGTATGGGATGCTATCATGCATAGGATTTTATCGTGCAGAGGATGTCATCGCGTAGTGTATTTCATCGCGCAGTGGATTTTCCTGCACACAATCTATAGGTCGCATTGCGAAAATGACTGGATTAGTGGTCAACTTCAAGATCGATTTCTACCCAACTGGAGAGGAATTTTGAAAATCCCCAAGAGATTTTTGTTGAGGAAAACCAAATAATAAAAATGTCTCTTAGATTTGTAAAATGTCTCACGGATTTGGATATTCAAAGGAATCTTTGAGCCCTATTGTTCAGCTTTCATGATTTCTTGTCTGAGACATGTTTTTGTGACACGTATTCCGGCCACCTGGAGATGAATTTAAAGAAACCGAGAGAGGTTTTTCTTTATAACGAGCTTAAATACAAACAAATCTCTCAGTTTCTAAAAATATTTTTTTATCAATGAGATACGATGTCATCTGTAATGCCTATTTTCCTAGTTCATTGCGCATTCTGTTGCATTTTTGTTGTAGGTTACTGTTGCATAGAAAACTTGCCGTGAAGGGGTGACAGAGTGTCTAGTAGTTAAAATGATGACTTATCAAAACCATAGGGTCAAATGTTGATGATGATCAATGATTGTAAATAATATCTCGGTTATGATTATGATTTGGAAAAGTCAGGTTTCATATTTTTAGTAAATCCATTAAAGTTATTTCTCTCTTTCAAAGAAATTGGATTCATGATTCCAGGAGGGAGTAGATCAAACCTAACAGCCAAGGGTGAAATTATTTTTCTATATATGGGGATCATTTTCATGTAAAAGGGGTTGGTTGGCAAATTTGGTAGATGATAGCTATTGTATGTAATCTGAAGTTTTGACCGGAATTTAATGCAAAGGTCCTGTGACTTGATGAAAAGATTCTAGTTGTAACAATTGGATGTGTTGTGATTATTTATTTGCGTATGTGATTTCCTGTTATCTTTATTTCATATCTCTTTCTGTATATTTCAGAACGAATTATCGAACCTGCGGATTCGTTGTACAACGCCCCTTGTTCACACCACTTAGACAAAATGTTTTCTTCTAAAGCTAACTCTGAATTCGTCCACAACGGCTCTCCTAAGTTACTTCCTGTAATTTCTCCCGCCACACATTACAATTTTACACTGAAGGTTGTTGCTCTCATAGCATTATCCTCTCGAGTCTAGTCACTGAGTCATTTGTCCCGTATTTCCCTCAGATCGACCCCATAGCCCAAGTCTCACTTTCTTACACCAATATAACCAGAACCCGTCATATTAAAGGTGTTTAAATCTAGCCATTGTTTCCAAAGTCATATCGTGTGTGGATACCATGCCATTTCTAAGAGATCCCTCTCCAGATCCGAAAGGCTAGTTTCAGGTATCAAAGTTGGTTTGAAAAAGTTACCTTCGTCATTTGTTTATCAATCGAACGGATTTATGGAGTGATAACATAAGCTACTATCACTGGTCGAGAGGATGAAAAGAGCCCAGAAACAACGCATGGTTCATCAACAGGCCCATGTCATTTAGAACAAGGTCATGGAAGTAACCCAAAGACTCCATCCAGTGTAGGATGAAGCCTACACACTTTTTGAAGAGATTGAAGGACAAGGTGCACAACTAGAACAAGTAGTCACCTCAGTTGAACAACGATTGGAAGGACCTGTCACCGAGAAGGTCATTCAGGAGTTCACCAAGTAGGAGGCTTTGGATAAGTAGCAGGTCGAAGCAGCTCAAGCCAAGCTCGAGGCCTTCGAGGAAGAGTTACCTAGATCAGAGTGTCTCAAGACAAGTCACAAGTGAGTTTTGGGGTCCTTTTGTCCCTTGACCAAGTTTTGGAGAACTTGGGTCACGTTTGACTGATTTTGGGACTTCGATAGGTTGGTCAAAGAAAGAGCGTGAGGCGAAGCGGAGATCTTGGGATATCACCCTCTTTTTGCGGGATTTTTGGGTTTAGGTTTTATGTAACGGGTTATGGGATTTCGGCCCATGGGTTTACCCATGCTTTGGCCCTTTTGTAATGTATAAATAGATATCTAGGCGATGTAAGAAAGTAGTGAAGTAGTAGTGAATATTTGTTGTTTAGTGCGGAGCTAGAGGCTTTGTGCATGCTATGTGTTAGGACTTTCATAGATAAGTGCAAGTGATTGTAAGAATATGGTGTGCAGACTGTGTAAGAAGGCTTTGTGTTGTGACCTAAATCGGGGAAGGATGATCTGGCGAGGTTTGCGTAGATCTGCTGTCCTATACAGAGTGGGGTTTTTGGGCTCTGTGAATGTAATAATATTGACATAAGATAATAAAGAAGAAGAAGAGTTGGTGGACGTAGCCCCGTGTTGTGGGTGAACCACATATATCCTGTGTTATAGTTGACTTGTGTGATTGATGCTTAATGTTGTTATCTTTATGTATGTTAGATGCATTTGATATAGTATCTTAGTGCCTAGTGATGTGAAATAATGCTATATCTGATCTGTTTCTATGTGCTAAGTGCTTGGCAGTGTTATATCTTGTTGAATACGATGATGTTCGGTAATTAGGGTTTGAATCTGCGATGTAAATAAGGGTTAAATTCTAATGAATGTTAACTTCTAAGTGATCTGTTAAGGTATTGTAATCACAGATTCGTGTCCCAGCTAGGTTGCATACATCTGAGTCCTGCAATCCCCCCTGCCTCTACCTCGGGTGAGACTTCATCTGCTTCACAGGTGTTGCCGAAAGGGTCAGTAGTTAGGGTTTTTTTGGTGCATTGCTGAAGCGTTGAACCCCGGGTATACCCATGTGCCAACATAAGGGGAGAGAGGTAGGGAGAGAAATATAGAGAAAGAGATATGTGGAGATGATATGGAGAGAGAGGGATATGTAGAGAGAGAGGGGTGAGGGTGGGAGAGAGAGATAAGTGGTATGTTGCTTGGACCCAAATTTTTGCAAATATTTATGAAAGCTTTGACAGTAACACCCACATATATTTAGTTTGTTTGACCAAGTTGAAACACTTTGGTAGAGTGGAAGACTTTATATCCTCCTTTAAGAACTTGTCTTTGAAAAAGAGGGCATGACATATGCCTTATTCAAGGAATGTTTTATCAGTGGCCTAAAGGATGAAATATACACCCATGTCCCCACGGTTTACCCCAGAATTGGTTGGAAGCTACTAAACATGCCAAAGAAGCACAACAAGTTTTATTTTTCCATAACATAAAACCCTCTTTTCTTCCCCGCTGTCGACCTACCAATATTAACCCTCATTACAACCCTCTCAAGATCCAGAAATTAACTTGGGAAAAAATGGTTGAATGCGAACTCAGGGGTATTTGATATAATTGCGTTGAGAAATGTTTTCCTGGGAACAAGTGTAAGGAACACAATATTTTTATGGAAATATCTAAGGATTTTGTTGATGAGGATGTTGAAGCTTCCCGTGTGGAAGAGATACCCCAAAAAGATGATACTACTCCTCCCACTACTTTCTTCTCCTGTGGTCATGGTAGTTAATAAAGAAGGCACTTGGTGCATGTGTCCATACTTCCACACCCTCAACAAACTCGCCATTAAAGAAAAAAAAATCATTCTTGTAATTGATGACCTGCTAGATGAATTGAGCAGTTCTCGGTACTTTACTAAACTTGATATATGTTTTGTGTACCACCAGATATGTATGAAATAGGAATAAATTCACAAGACTGCATTTAGAACTCATGATGGTCACTATAATTTCTTGGTCATGCCCTTTGGCCTTTGTAATTCTCCCTCCACTTTTTAAAGTCTCATGAATCATGTATTTTGTCCTTTCCTCTGTCATTTTGTCTTAGTTTTATTTGATTATATTCTCGTCTATAGTAAAAATTGGCAATAGAATCTCCCCCATGTGAATCAATTTCTTCATTTATTCTCTCAGCACAAAATTTTCCTCAAACGGTCTAAATGTTCCTTTGGAGCCTCATAAGTAAAGTACATGTGTCATATTTTAGGAAATAATGGCATATGGAAAGGATGGCCATCATTAGAAATGGATCCACTCAAATGATGGAACAACATGTTCAGTTATATTGATAGAAGTGTTTCTCTATGTTCTCCACATTTCAAAAAATGACACCTCAATTGGGCATCCTATGAGGAAGTTATAGGTTATTTAACTCAAACTCTCATTGTCTCTTGCTAGTTCAACACTTAGAATTTTTTCCAATTTTTCTTTCCCCAAAAGGAGAAGTTCCTTTTGAATCCTCCAAAGTGATTCAGAAGATTTCCCTCCATTTCCTCCAATACATATCGAGGGATTTAGTTCAAACTCCTCTGAACAATTTGGAGGATTTAGTTTAAACTCATTCGAGAAACTCGAAGGAGTTAGTTCAAACTCCCTCGAACATAAGAGAATTTCCTCTAGTAAATCGACCATAACTTTCAACTCGGGTGTCCATTTTATGATTTATTTATTCAATTGAAAATGCATTTCCAAGCTATACAACTTTATAGTTATGTGATTTGAGAAATTATTAATGCATGGTACACTTATTGTTGATTAAGGTTTGTTGTCCTTGATGTCAACCCTTGAATAAAGTCTAGTAGCACAAAGGTTTGGGTAATGGCCCCAAGTTTGTTTGATGTAAAGATGAATCATTATTTCCTTGTCATGGTTGATAAGAATTACAAATGGATGAACTCCAAAGTCGTCCCCTTATGGTGAAATCCCTCACGGGAAGACGCTTTGTGGATTGAGTTATCCTAGAAGTATGGTTATAGAACCCATGCTTAATTGTGGAATAATGAGATGAAGGTCAGTGAACTTGTCAGTGAAACTATCCTATATGGATAGTGCTTGTCATTCCATTTCCGGTGGTATGTGGAACATCACATAACTCCTCACGATTAGAGAATTATGGCCATATGAAGTTGAAGAACCCTCATGAGTCATATAGAAGCCCCCAAAAGTCAAATGTTTGCAAAAGAAATTATTGAAATAATAAAGTAAGTGGAGAACTCCCTAAAATAAGGAAAGTGTAATTCTACATGAAAGTATAAAGAAGAGGAAAATATCTCTCATTTAAACAAACTTGAATATCGTATTATTGATAGAGAAAATTTGCAGCAGAAAAAGTGCGGCAGAAAAATCGCGATAGAAAAAGTGCAGTAGAAAAAGTGCGACAGAAAGATTGCAGTAGAAAAATTGCGGCAGAAAAAGTGCAGAAAAAAAGTCACCGAAGAAAAAGTGCGGAAGAAAAAGTGGGGTAGAAAAAGTGCAGCAAAAGAATCATGGCATAAAAATCACGGTAGAAAAATCGCGATCAAAAAAGTAGGGTAGAAAAAGTGCGACAAAAAAATCACGGAAGAAATATCGCGACAACAACATGATTGGGGTCTATTTATGAGAGATATGGCACATCTTGTTTGAGGTATGTTTTGTGAGATAGGGTTTAGCTCTTGAGATGGTATTAGATGTTCAGTATTGCTACATATATCATATTTGTTGAGGGATATAGTTGGTATTTTGTTGTTGGTATTTGGCATATGGGTATTGGTCTTTTGGTTGTGATGTGTTACTGAAGTTATTGGTTTATCTTGAGTCTACATAAAAGTGAGGTTGTGGCACATGGTTTGATGTAAGGGTTTATGGTATTTGGTTTATGGATATAGTGATGAATTGTTAGATAACTTTTGATGGGTATATTGGTGTATGTCTTTGGTATATGGTTGAGGTACATGTTGGGTACATGGTTGAGACAAGTAGTTGATGATTTGGCACATACATGAGGTGTATAGTTTATGAGTTGGAACATACATGAGGTGTATATTTGATGAGTTGGCACATACATGAGGTGTATAGTTGATGAGTTGTCACATACATGAGGTGCATAGTTGATGATGTTGGTACATCTTGATGAGTCAAGGTTGATGCATGGTTGATGCATGGTACATATTGGTTCAAGTTATTTCTACAGGTTGTTTGGTGTAGGTTCATTGGTACAGGTTGTTACAGGTTATTGGTATAGGTTGGAAATGACAGGCTGACAGTGGTAGTGGTTGATTCAGTGACAGTGACAGGTTGTCTACATTTGGCATTTATATTTCAGGGAAGTTGGATGGGGCAAAGATAGGTAGTTGTAGCCACCTTCCGGTTGTAGCTGGATAACTTAGGGGGTTGTATCCTCCTTCTGGTTATAGGTAGAGAATTGGGGAGTTGGATATTCCCTCAGGTTGTAGCCTGAGAAACTAGGGGGTTGGAGCTTCCTTCCAGTTGCAGCTAGAAAACAAAGGAATTTGGTGCCTCCAATTTCAAGACATATAAGAAAAAACATTATGTGTTTTTTTCCCACTTTGGGTTTACACGTAAAAACACTGGTGTACTATGTATGTGTATGATTGCTCAATTTTTCATTGTTTATTTACTCTGCAATTATTGGATGATAATGCTACACTGATATAACACTTTCATTATATGGTTAAAAAATATTAAATTGCTCTATTATTGATTCACCCCCCCCTCTCAGTAATCCAACAATTGGTATCAGAGAGGGTTCCTTCAGAAATCAGTTTAACCACTGAAATAAAGATCATGGAGAGAAACAACTTGTAAAAAAATGGAATACCACAGTTTGATGGACAAAAGTATGCATTTTGGGGCATAAGGATGAAGACATATATATAGGAACAGGGATTTGAAATTTGGCAATCAATTGTAGATGGATACACAGTACTAGTGGTTCCACCAACAAATGACAAATTAGTAAAACTCGGTAAGAATAATTCCAAAGAGACAAATGCACTTATGAATGGTCTTAGTGAAACAGTATTCACCAAAGTTGCACATTGTAAATCCGCTAAATATATTTGGGACAAACTTCGAAATATTTATGAAGGAGATTCAAAATTCAAAGCAACAAAGCTTCAAACTTACAGAGTTCAGTTTGAACAACTTAAGATGAAGGAAGATGAGAATATTGCAACTTGATTTTTATGATTTGGTGAAACAGTAAATGCAATCATAGGATTGGGATAAGAAATCAAAGAATATGTAATTGTTCAAAAGGTACTAAGATCTCTTCCTATGAGATTTGACCCTAAGATGTCAGCACTAGAAGAAAGAGTAGATGTGAACTCAATAAGCATGGATGAATTACATGGAATCTTCACATCATATGAAATGAGAACTGAACAGGAAAAT
>SNQJ01S0092495.1:18271-29675 GCA_010110895.2 Picea sitchensis
AAAATAAAATAAAAATCTTGAAAGGGGCTTTCTACAACCCATAATGAGGGAGATGTGTAATTCTTTGCGTGCTAAACATGGATTTGACACATTGGTGTTTTAAAAAAATATTTATAAAAAGAAATATTTCAATGTCTATATTAAGTAAAATAAAAAGGGTGGTTGGGAGGAATGATTTTTTTTTTGTAAGATAATATGATACAAAAAGGTACATACTTCTATGTCTATAGCATGCCAAAAATGAAAGTGGGCCTCAAACCTATATCACATTTTAGTCTTCTAGTGCTTACATAATGGCTACAGATAGAAAAACCAGAAACTAAGAGTCTATATGGCATATTCATAACAACTATTCTAACACAAGACTAGCCGAGAATCTCCTAAGAGCAGTCCATAGAAACATAGACTAAACTAGGCTTGCGGGGCCATTATGAGTCAGATTAGCCTTTCCTTTGGTATCTTTGGCCATGTTGTCTTGAGTATGATCAAATTCACATTGGTTCTCGTGGATTCCTCAAACCTAGTAACCTCCACATACTCCTTGTTATCCTCCTCTCCCTAGTTGGTCACCTTGAAGTTGATATTGAAGGCCACCCTGCAAAAGACATTGAACTTGGCCTCCACCCTATGAATTTGATTTAGAGTCTCCTCTCGCTTGGTCTGTGTGTCCTGCAGGGATAACGTTGTAATGGTTTTCACCATCTAATAGAATTTCATTGCACAGAAGACTTTGGTATCCCTTGATCTAGAGAAGTCGGTGTCTACAATCTACTCTTGAAACTCCTGTCTAATTTGTTGGTTTGAGGTGTGGGTCCTTAGAATCCTAGCCTCATCCATGACCGCCTCCAATTTCCTTTGTTTCTATGGAGAAGTGATTGAGTGATAGAGTTCCCTGGCATGCACTGCATCTTTTTTGGCACATGCGACCCGAGAGCCTATAGTGGCTTGATGTTGTGGAAGCAGCTTGGTTGTATCCCTTTTCTAATCCCCATGCATACGAGGAAAAACACCATTTTTATCCATGAGGATATAGGTAACACACAAGAAAGGGGAACGTAGCTGACCCAAACCACCAACATGGAACGAAGAGTAAACAAATGTAGGATGAAGGGTCCTGCCCAACTAGTTGGGAGAGGAATTCCTTGGGCTTAGAGGGAAATGGTCAACACCTACATTCCCCAAAGTCCTCAGAAGGATACAGAGAGAATCTTGGAAGATGCAAGTTGCGTCCTTCTAACCCAAACCTCAGCATAGACAGAGACAACACCCACCCCAGGAAGTCGATAGGTAAACGACGCAAAGAAAGAAGGCCAACAAAAGTTCAATCGATATCAAACCAAAGGGAAACCATCATAGAAGTCATAGCCACCCATCCAAGGAGATAAGTGGTGCATCCTTTCCAATAGAGCTAGGTAGGTTGAGAAGGCCTCATGGTATAAATTCCTTGGCAACATTTTCCACCATAATTCCCCATGAAATATTCATGAAGGTTATTTTATTAATGAAACAACACACCAGAGTACTTACCATGATTACCATGTGATAATGATTAAGCCAAGATCTTCCACCCATGCCTTTTGCCATAATATTTGTCCTTAGTATGAGCTTACATGCTCTGTGATGAGATCTGTTGCTACAACCATTGACACCACCTTCCACTCCCACACAAATACATTAACGACTTGGTACCATCTTGCTCCCTAGTTGTCAAGTGTGTAGGATCAATATGACACTCGTTCATCGCCTCTTCTAGCATGTATATTATGCTATAAGGTGAGATCAACCACCCCATATAAGGGATTGACATCCACAATGTTTAACTTTATGAATTTTGCATGCAATCCTCTTAGTTCATAGAGAGCCATGTTGAGGAGAGGTTGTGCCCTAGTGAGGAGAACCCTCGGTTGGATAAATAATCATCTAGACTATTTACTTTTCTATGAACATGTGAAGTGTGAACTATCTGCATTTGACTAAGTAGATCATCTATTTGAGACAGGCGTGAAGTTAGTCTCTAGTTGACTAAGATTTTTCTAGATGCAAGACACATAGAAGATCGGTGAGGGATTAGATGATAATGGCGGAGTCTCCTTCAACTATCAATCTGTGGTAGTTTAGGTTTATGTCTAAAGAGAGTCCCTTCATTAGGCCATCTACCATTGTTGTGTTGTTTTTGTTTCTGCCAAGGTAGTAAGCATATTATACAAACAATATGTCACCCTTGTCATCTATGAATCCATCAAAGTTTAACTTGATGAATGTTGATGGGGGTTTTCCCATTTCTCCAAAGAGGGAATTCCTTTTCAGGATATGTTAGTGGTACATATTGGTTCCACATTGAATTGCTAGGTTGAGAAGATAGTATGTTCTCTTTCCACCACCATTTTTGCTTCCTTCGGCCAAGGTTTGGATTGAATGGATTATGTTATTTATGTATGTATGCTTCACCATATGTCTACATCTATTCTTCTCTCATGCTTAAAAAATTGTTTGTTTGTTTCCTTCCAAATTGACTAGAGATGGTGGCCAGGAAAGATCTACCAGGATTTGTTGAGAATGATATTGTCAAATGCTTTTTGTTGCCAATTTTCTATGGTAGGTCTGATATTAGCTCTATTTATGACCGATAGTCTAAACATAGATGCCCCTTTGTCCCATAGTTGGTTGGATTCAATACAACTGTTGAAAAGGTGTTCCATCATTTCCCCCTTCTATCGACACATGTAGTAGATTGATGGACCTTCTAATCCCCTACTTATGAGGTGATCTATGGTGATGTTTTCTTCTCTTATTTCCATTTTTGTTCTTCTTCGTTAACATGTAATTTGCAGTAAGATTGATATAATTTGGAGACAGGAATTTGGTACGACCACCACCGTTGTCTGGTACGTTTCATTGATTTGATGACATTGTCGCATTCGATAGGAACACACACACACACACAAGTTAATTTATATAAATGTTATCTGGATTGGATTCATAATTTATGCCTACCAAAGCATTTATTTATTGTTGAATTCATTGCTTAAATGCTCAACAAAACCAATCTTATTCATATTAGATCTAAATAGACTTCCTTACTCATTGTTAGGCATAAGATTTACCATTCTTCTACTTTCTTCCATCTTTCATTATCACTCTTTATGCTCAATTGGATGAGACTCCATGCCCAATGGATTAGGCCTTTGATCTCTAAAGTTACAGTCTTTATTTCAGTCTGCTATCATAATCATCCTCGACCATGTTTATCCTTCTTTATAAATTATCTTAAATTTGGAATATGTGCTTAATGTGAGAACTATTGCTTAGTTATAGTGAGAAGTCAATGAGTTTATATGTTTGAGAAAATCCTCTCAGGTCCAAGGGCCAGCTTGGATCTAAAGTTGGTTCGAATATGTCTTGGCATGGTTTCTAGACATCCAAAAACCATCTCAATTTACAACACTTGTATGATCTAATTTCCCAGAAATCGTATTGTACCAAACTTTTTTTGGCTCCTGTGTTGTTCCAAATCATTAAGCCTATGTAGACTTCATCCAGTCTGATAAGCTCTTCAAATGGGATCTCATAATCATACTTGAACTTCCATATCCTACTCTAAAACTCTCCATGTTTCTGAATCCACCTCCATTAGGTTTTTGTAGTAAAGGACTTATACATGATTAATGGATCCCCGAGGCCCAAGCCCCCACTTCTTTTGGGAAAAAAAACAGTTCCCCAAGTCACTAAGGCTCGTTTTTTAATCCCTATTTGGTCCACCCCAAAGAAAATCCATTTGAAGAGTTCTGATGGCCTTTAGGATATTTGTTGGAGCTATCAAAACCAAGAAGAGATACAGTGGCATGGATTGCAGAACATATTTGAGGAAGGTAATCTGGCTAGGAATATTTAGAGATTAGAAAGTCCAATTTCTAAGTTTATCTTCCAACTTGGTAAGGACGTCCTCCCAAGAAGAATTTCACTAGGGATTAGTGAGGAGGGGAGCTAACAAATATTTGGTTGGAAGGGAACTCCTTTAGAAGGCCAACAAGTGGGAGATTTTGAGTTGGACATCTAGGGGGGTATTCAGGAAGAAAATTTAGGATTTTATATAGTTAATGAGGGCACGAGAGGCCAATGTGAAGGTATCTAGGATTATTTTGAAGGAAGGCACCTTGAGGATAGTTAGTCTATCAAAAAGAAGGGTGTCATCAGTGAAGAGGATATGCATCATGGGGTCCATATTTGGATGAAGGATAATACCTTTTAGATTTCTTGAATGGGCTGTAGATTTCAAGGTTCTTCCAAGTCCCTTTGTCACCAAGATAAAGAGGAAAGGAGATAGGGGATCACTCTATCAGGTGCCTTGAGAAGGACTGGAAGTTTTAGATGGATAAATGTTGAAAAGGAAGGAGATAAATATGAGGAGATGAGATTCATGACCCAAGATATCTGTGTGGGGTAGAACCCAAATGCTAGAAGGAGTTGTTCCAGGAAGATCCAACTTAACCTGTCGTATGCCTTGGACATTTCTAGATTTAACAACATACCAAGGGATTTGGATACTTTTAAGGTATGGATAGTTTCATGGGCCATGATGATCCTGTCAAGAATTTGGTGTCCTTCCACATATCCCCCTTGTTCCAAGGATATGATTTTGTGAAGGATGGGCTTACATCTATTTTCTATAACTTTTGATATGATTTTTATAGATGGCATTGCATAAGGCTATGGGATTGAAATTCTCAACATTTAATGGGTTCTGATCCTTGGTAATGAGGGAAATGAAAGAGGAATTGAAGGCTTGTAGAATATTACTTGAAATTCGAGATTCCTCCATTATTTCTAGACATCTTCCCTCGAGATGGACCAGAACAATTGAAAATAATATATGGTAAATCTGTCTAGGCTAGGTGATTTACTAGGGGACATGGTTTTAATCGTGATTGCCACTTCCTCCATGGAAATGGGTCTCATGAGGCTATTTTTCTATTCCATAGAGATTTCCTTCAGTATAGAGGCTAGGATGGCATTGATGGTCTCTTGCCTTTCCACTAGGGGTTCCATGAGAATCTAGTTGAATTGACCCTTAAGCTCATGTACTATGTCTTCGTATCTTTCTATTTTTTGTCCCACATGATTCAAGAGGCTATAAATCCGATTATGATTGTGTTTGTTGAGCATGAAATTGTGGACAAATTTGGAGTTCTTGTCTTTGTAATACCCTTGTTTCCCCCAAATTGTAATTAATCATTACTTATGATTACCATGTTATGACATGTGAACAATGTAAATGTATTATTGTTTATATTTCCAATAACTAACTGTGGGGGTGAAGCCTTGAAGTATTGGCCATGATATCACTAGAGGAAAGAATGAGGAAACTGAAGAGACGATTCATTATGTTAAAATGACCCAAATTCCCTTTGCTGAAATAATAAGCCTCATCCTCATTCCAAGGAAAAATCAATTAAAGAGAAAAGGATTGGTGGTTGAACAATCAACTACCCCAATGAATGGAAGCATGGAGGGTTTGGATGAGGAGACAAAAAATTCTCAGCCCAAAGTACCACAGAGTGCAGTTTCCTGCAAGCCCATATTGACCTGACTTCCTTCTGACAATAGGACAGGTCCAAAACCTCCTTGGGGAAAAAGGAGCGGGTGTGCAAGAGAAGAAAGATACCAGAGAAAGAAGAGAGCATGTGAGGCTCTCAAGTTTTAGAGAATAAATGAAAGAATAAGTTGTTCTCGTTACAGGAGAGAAACAAAGGAGGAATTCGGTCTCTGAGGAAGAGAATTGCTGAAAAGAATGAACACACACGTGCAATAGAAAGAACAAAGAACTCGTGGAAGAGTTTTGAAATGGAGCATAGAACCGAAGCATAGACTGGAGCAAAAGAGGGTCATGGGCTTGGTATTGGCTAGAAAGAAACTAGTGTTGAAAGGAGAGGGCGTCGAGGGACAATGCAGAGAAAATCTAGCTGGGAGGGCATCTGATAAACCCTGTGGAGGTCATGAGATCAATGTAGAAGAAGGGAGACTTATAGTGTTGCTATAGAGATGGAGGAGAGTAACCTCCCCGATACCTTTATTGATTTTGGAAAGATAACCCAGAAAAGCTGACCTGAGAAGAAGGTTGCAAGCTTGATGTCAAGGGAGCACTTGATAAACCTCGCAGAGGCTTTGACTGAGAGAGGATCTCTGAGAATTTGCAGAATTTTCCCTAGCGATATCATGGCTTGGCACGGGGGTGTCCAGAGTGCTAAGAGTGAATGCCTCTGAGCCTACTATTGGGTGGAAAGGAGAACACCCATAGTCAGTTGGTTGGCCTATTCACTTGAATTGAAATGCAATGGTTGAATATTTGTAATTATGTTAAAATGTGCCTTGCCTAAAATTGATGGAAATAATGCTTATTATTCCTCTGTAAATTGTTTCATTTGAATGGTTGTAAGATGACAAGTTTGTCCTTTGTGCTGATTGGAAAATTCTCAAGGGGTTATCCCAAGGATCAATTTTACAATTCTAGAGTTGGGATAGACTCTACGGGACTGATACAGTCTTGTTTATCCCTCGAAAACACTTTCTCATGTTTTGGAATTCGATCTCTATAGACAAAGTGCACTTCCTTTAAACTAGTTGTCCAAGTGACCACAGGATCATGCCGACAACCTTAACCAAATATCGACTAAGAGTTAGGAGTGTAGCCTCTAGAGATTGACAAAGTTCCATAGGACCAGGACCATGGAACTCTTTGCTACACTAAAAAAGGAGCTAAGTTGTTCGGGCTTTAGGACTCTGGGAGTCCAGAGGTTTAGGGTGAATGAACATTGCAGTGTACTAAATGCACCAAAGATGACCTGTCGAATTGGTAGCTTGATAGTGGATCGACAGTTGGTGGTCATTTTCCCATTATTGTGGAATTCATCCCCTTGTTAAACCTCGATCCACTTCTCGGTAGAAAAGTAACGTGAGCCGTAGATATGAGGATATTCAAGATCTCCCTTGATCGTTGTATTTATGTCGTGGTCATTCTGGTGTTGAACACTACAGTAGAAAAGGGTGTTAAACATCTCGAATCCTCGAACGTCGAACTCATGAAGTGACGTGGGACATAGATCTAAGGATCCTTCAGGATCCTCCTTGATCATTAGATCGAGTGTTGGTAGGAGGATAGAGTAAGGGAAGGGATGACCGACATCAAGTGATCATTCTTCCTTATGACCCTCCCAGTCGGTTACCCCTGGGACTAAAGACTTAGGATTGTATGGATCATGAGAGCACGGAGCCATGTATCCCCATCAACCGTTGGATCAAACTAGGGAATATTATGGGCCATCCTATCATTATTCGCTTCTCTGGCTAAACCCCACTTCGGGTGATTCAAGATGCAAGGTGTGGAGTTTCCCCGAAGGTTGAAGGCCGGAGTGACGTCAACATACGACGTGGCCAAAGTACATAGTGGAGTTCAATCGTATGACAGAGTCACTGCATGTCAGTGCGTGGCTAAGCCACGTGTCCTGCTGACTCATCGTATATGGGATAGGTTTGAAGAGATGGGTACCACGTGTCAAGGTGGAATCATCGCCACGTATCTTCTAGGTGGAAGATGGTAGTAGGGAAACCCATGCATAATGCCACGTACACAAGAGGGACCTGCTATGGGAGTTTGGGACTTCGGAACTCCAGGTGTTTGGAGTGCTAATACGCAAGCTCCAAAAGGGCTCAAAGGCCAGTGCCACGTGGCAGGACTTCGGGGTTTGGGACTCCAGAGTATTTTCAAATAGAGAAAAGTGGTTGAAGTGCCAAAGCATCAAAGTGTCGAAGTTTCCCTTGTTGTAGTGTCAAGCTCTGATAGGACAGGCCCGCATGCATCATGGTGATACGACATGTCTGGATAGCTCCATGTGGCATCGTGGGATTGGACACAAATTAGGTGTGGGACCCCACCCCTCTAGTCAAGTCCAAGCGATGTTAAGTGAAAATATTAATTGTTAAATACAAAGGTGGAAAGAACTCCACCATAGATTCTAGAGTAGAGAGAGGCTTCGGGACTTTGGGTCTCCAAGAAGCTTTAGTGTTGTACAAAAGAGTGTGGAAAGGCTGAAGTCTGGAGGACTTGGTTCCAACACAAGACACATGTTAAGGTAAAAGGGAAAACAAGAAACATCGAGGTTCTGGAAGTGAATAAGCCTGCAACGGATCGACATAGACTTTCCCCTATAAACCCTTCATCCATGACCATGTCATTTCCAAAGGATGAAGATTGGGGCCACGACAGTGCCATGTTGGATGGTACAAGGAAAGTGAAGCCACATGGCGAAGGGGGTGGCCATTGGCCAATGACACCCTGAAAAATTCGGAAGGCCATAACTCTCGAACCATAACTTAGTTTTGGATGAGTTTATAGGTGTTGGAAATCTCTTGGAGAGACGAAGGCGATGGTGCCCTTATTCGAGGGATTCAGGAAGTTGCAGAACTAAGGAAAAATTTATACCCCTTCCCTTAAAAAGGTACTTAGGGGTTAGCTGTGTGAAAAAGTGGTATCAAGGCGAGCAACAACACTTGGCCTACTTGGGCTCATGAAAGATTCAAGTGATTTTTATTTCTTAGAAAACTTGAAGGGAGAGGGCACCCTACCCTACCCTATCTAGTAGAGCATAATTCAAATATAGGCCTAGATGGGCAAGAGAACAGTCATAAGACTAGTTTACCAAGGATAAGATGAGCCTATTGAGAGTATTAGTTCTGTATGGAAATTATCTGCATAAGTTCCTTGAGGAGAAGAATGCAGATTAAAATTCAATTAGATTTTACCTAACGATATTGAATCATGTCAGACCGTGGCAGAAGAATCTTGTCATTTATTTTGGGAAATGATAGCCAGTCCTAAAAAAGTGGGATTATGTCGAGGGGCATTGATAATAAAACTTGGATGCAAATGGCATAAACATGTTTTAAGGAATACTTATGTCCAGAAGGAAAATGGATTGAATAGGTGGCAGGAGTTGCTTAAAAGTGAGCTTAATCAAGTCTCTCTTAATTAAAAATGTTTATTAAATGAAGGATTTGGAATTGGGATTACAATCCTCCATGTCTAGAGGCCTTATGGAAATAGGTGAAATCATCCTATTTGACCTGTCATAACTGAAAAACTTCCTACTGGGGTAATCCCTCCTTGGAAAATAAAAGAAGTCATGTGGACTGAGAATGAGCCTCATGGAAGAAGTGGAATGACATGAGAAAGTTCAAAAGCTTGTCGTTGTGCTGAAGAAATTTAAATCCCTATTAACTAAGGGTAGGTCTATGCATGAGAATGCAAATGGTAAGTAAGTGGAACCCGTCGGCACTGTAGACATGGATACAATGCTTGGTGCACAAAGATATGCTGAAATGCATATCACAAAGATAGAGCATGCATATAACATGCATATATACTTATTATAGTCTACCATTGGATGTAAAATATGGTAATGTCATGGATCATATGGTTAATGATGATCTACCTATAGCAGCATAAGTAAAATGTTGATTATGTTGAGGAAGCAAGAGGAATGGGTGTGGTGACCATTTTTTGAAGAGGGAAAACATGTGCAACTCTCTGGTTCTGAAGAGAATTGAGAAACAAATTTGTTTCTAGGTACAGGAATTGTTGGGCAACATTTTTCTAATCAAGTTGATAAACAGAGTTGCAAAAATATGGGTGATTGAGTGAGAAATAACAACATCATCCCTTGCTTGGTGGATAGAAAACTAATATGCCAGAATTCTCATGGGAGGAGAGTGGCCTCTATCCTTGGTTGTTGTTGAACATAAGGAAGAATTTTGGGTTTAATGGTTGGGGCTGATCTACATGTATAACATATCTTTTGTTTTTTTGATGAGGATAGACAGAAACAACTAGACCATCTACAATTTTTTTTTTAAATAATGAGATGGACTTTCTTCCCAAGACTAATTATGATATAAATATTCTTTGGAGTTATGTATTAAAATACTTAGTAAGTAACATATTTTGAAATTGTATTTGGGCTTTAAGGAAATAGTCCATGTTATTAGAGATTAAAATTCATGATAAATGAGGTAAAATGGTTAATGAAATGTTGATCTTGAATGCGGTAAAGGAAGTGTTGAGGCATGTCTAGATGATCAATGGGTCAGGTTGACATCCATAGGTGGATGGTATCCATATAAGGTATGGCTTGATATGCTCAAGTAGTAATGAGAGGGAATCTAGAAAAGGATTCCCTTGAAAAAAAGGTATGTTAACGAAAAATGGTTTGAGGAATGGAAAATAAGATTGATAAGTTGTATTGTTGCCTTGGGCATTGTTGGAATTGCCCAGATGGTATTTATGGATTGTTGAATAAATTTATAGTAGTTGAGGAAAAAATGCCTCCTTGTTGGTTGTTGTCGTATGGAAAGGGGGACATAGTTATGATTATGTTTGTTAAACTTGCCAAGTGGATATCATGTGATTGACTGCAAGCTCTCAACAGAGAGGGAAGATCAATGTTGAGTATCTCTATGAGACTTTTCATAAGAATGGTAGCAAGATCCTTGGGAGGAGGATCTGGAAGTCTGATATGTCCATGTGTATGAATGACATGGAAAAGGTGCAAGCAATGAGCTTGCATGATGAATGTTTGGCTATGTTTGTATATGCTTGAGTGCATGGATTTAATGCATTGTGAGGTTTCTTGATATGGAGACTGATATTAAGACCAAATAGATATGAATGATATTAAATGTGCAAGTGATGCACATTTATGATGTAAGAGTATGTGTATACTAAAGGCATGATGTGACTGCCTAAATGAGTGAAATGTAAGGCAATAATTTCACTTGCCAAGATTGAATGAATACCTTAGATGCATGGCTGACTCTATTATGAAGAGTCATGAAAGTTTCATTTTGAATGTAGCTTGAGGGGAATGTGTTTCATTCCCTCAGGAAAGACTAGTATAAATAGATGAAATAATAAATGAGAAAGGATGCTCTGTTGTCATGATAAAAGGCAACATGATTATGCCTTTGAGGACCACATGAGAACAATTGTCAACAATCATGAATTAAATGATTTTAATGTAAAGATGTATGTGAGTTGCAAAATATACCTATGGTAGATACACACAGACTTATGATTATGCATGTGGTTAAGTGCATCATATGTAAGTTAAAAAAAATAAGGAATATGTGTGGATAAATAATTTGGATGCATAACAAAGATGCATGTTTATATTCCTTATGGAATATTTCGTAAACAATTGAAGCTAACTCAAGGTTTAGGCCATCAAAGATAGCGATGGATATGCAATAAGGAAGTTTCATGTCGAAGGAGTTACCTGTGAAGGAACCGTGTAAAGACTCTATCAAGAGAACAGAGTCACAACCTTAATGATTGTTGAAAATTGGGAAGTGGGAT